>CM070842.1:23728568-23926068 GCA_036326025.1 Chrosomus eos
ATTCGTGCCTGTAAGTGTTAGCATAACTTACCCGAGGTAGAGCTTAGATCGGCCCAAAACATCAAGCAAGACCCTAACGTTACCCGAGCCCGCTGTGTCCGAGTCCGGCCTGACACATAAACTGTAATTATGAGCCCAAGCCCGGTTTAAACCCGGCTATTTTTGAATACGTGGGTCGTTATAACTGACGTGCTCAACTACTTTCTTATATTACTTTCTTCTCCCGACCGCAACATTCATGTTTTGTCCCGCTCCCGCCCGCAAAAATACTTTTTTTCTGTACCTCCAAATACTTTCAAGTTAGCCTACGTGTTAGCCCACCATACACATCAGCATACGTGCTCCTGATCAATTGTTTGTTATTAAAGCATTAACACACAAACCACTGTTATAACATAAAAGCAAGCGGGCTACTGCGTGCACGGTTTGGCATGACTGCGAGCAAAGTGCGATCCCATAATAATTCCTAAAGCTGACATCAGTTCATCGCGATCTCACACATCTCTGTTATTATCAATGAAGCTTCCATAATATATAACGTTACACTATGTTTGTTATAATTAGAGGATTTGCCAGCATACAGAATTCAGCACTGAACAAAAAGTCTGTTTTGAGCGGTGAGGGGAATCTATCGTAAATGCTTCTGATTGGCTATTATTGCGTTCAAGAAATCAACACATATGTCTGTGATTGGCTACATCGCTCCTCGCTGCTGACATGTTAGAAATAGAAACTCTGCCTGTAAACAGTTTCTATTTTGTTTTAGATGTTCTTATTGATTTTCTGCAACAGATGAATAAAAATGTATTAGTTTTTACGTTGTATTCAGATATTTCTAGTTTGCGGGAGTCCCGCAAATCGTTTTATTCTCCCTCAAACAGCACACACAGAGTGAGTGCATTACTGCCCGCAGCTCCCTGTTATGACATCATCACCCAGTTACGGTAAAAAACACGCTACCTTTGAAGAAACCCCAATAAATGCTATTTTAACGCATTTTAAGACAGAAATTTTTAAATATATCCATATTGTGCACTTTAATGTACACATTAATCAGTTGTGGTGGTTAACCTGCAATTTACACTTTAAGCTAGCGATAAAAACGTTTCGTTACTCACTGGGCTCCTTCAGACGCAGCTGGATCGCGGTGTTTTCGTTTTTGTCTCGTTTGAGTCCGAGCACTTCCCTCTCCCACTCGCGCTCCCTCAGGTCCTCTTCGATCTGTCGCTCGGCCTGCGCGTAGAGCCGCAGCAGACGCGAGCACAGGGTGTGGTGCAGCCGGACAAAGATGTACCAGTTGTTATTCACATAGAAGAGATTATATGCGTCCTCGCAGGAGCGAAGCCGCTGAGCCGTGGACGTGCTGAACAGCAGTTTGGTCTTCGTCGGGCTGCCACTGACTCCTCCTGCCAGCCCGTTGTGCTTCTTCGACGCCCCCTCGTCGAGGTCCACGTCTTCCTCATCGTCCTCCTCCTCGGCGTCCGACAACACCCCGCGCTGGGAGAACAGCATGTCGGGGATGAAGTGGTAGATGATCTGCTTAATCTTGTACTTGTCCTCTTTGTTTATGCTGCTCTGGCGTTTCACGTGGTGGATGATGAGCGCAGCCGCGTCCTCTAGAATCTGACGGTCCTCGTAGGTCACTGTCAGTTGAGGCCCACTAACAGATGTGCTGTTGTCTTCCGAAGCCTGTTCCTGCCGCTAAACAAACACACAACCATCAATCATGTGCTGGAATCTCATCTCTCTGGAGAGAAACAAACCCGTTTAACTTCCTCTAGAGGATAAAGAGCATCTCACCTCATCAAAGATGCTCTCGATCTCGTTGAGAAGCGTTTTAGAGCGCAGGACCTTAGTGTCGTTCTGCTTGAAGTTAATGCCTTGATGGTCCAGAGATTTCAGGTAATATTTTTCATTCTGCTCTCTCCAGATCTTGTTAAAACCCCTTTGAGCTTCACGCCACTCTTCCTCCTTTAGCTTTAGCCTGAGACGGACATGTAATATTTGTAACTGGATTACAACATTAACAAATGTAACAAAACAATTACAATAAAAAAAAAAACTTTAATAGCTCAAATGTGCTGTCTCTAGATATTGGAAACGGCAAATGAAAAACAAATATTGGTAAAAAAAAATGCATGTTTGCATGGTGAACATTGGTCAACCATTAATTTTAAATAATATAAAATATATCCAATGTAAAAAAACAAACCCACTACTGTTAATTAAGTGCTGGGGCAGTTTTGCAAAACAAATTAATAAAAAAATTTAAAAATTTGATAATACTATATCATATATTTTCCTTTAATAACTATTTTCTGCACAAACAACACTCTGAAACAGGAGAAATGTAGCCCTTTGTACGGATGCTCATTTATAGCGTTTACTCTCTCTAACCTCTTGAGTACAATGGGAACGGACACTGCCGGATTCTTCTTCAGTCCATCGATGATGTCCAGAGCTTTGTCTCCATATATCCTCTGGATGGCTTTCCTGTGGATGATCTCAGAGCCGCCGCCCAGAGTGTTGTCCAGTCGGAATTTCGCCTGCTCTTCTGCAGTCATCCGAGAAAGCTTCTTCTGAACCGACTCCAGAACACGAATGGCGGCCAGGTTGGTTTCCAAAACGACATCCAGCTACAGGGAGGAGTCAACGACATCATTAGCACGAATTACACCGAGAATTTTTTATTTAAACCGAGCAGAACCGGTAACCTCGTGAGTGGAAGTCTCACCTCGAATCGCTCGTCCTCACACCTGTACATGTGTTCTTCATACTGAGTCTTCTTGGAGCTCACAAAGGTAGAGTCCTCGGACCAGGAGGGGAAGGAAACCCAGGTATTATTCAGCACCTGATGCATCCACAAAGAACCAGCATAAATAAGAGTTTCTTCAGTAAAACTTGCATAATATGATGCATTTATGAGTCAAACAATATTCAGTGGGAAATAATGTGGGTAATAAAAATGGCATCTGATCACTTGCAGCAAGTGACTCTTGGAAGGTGATGGGTTTTGTCTCTCTTACCTCTCTACAGAGTGATGTTCTCCCGGTACATTTGGGCAGCTGGTAGCTCTTGGGTAAAGCTCGGTAACTAGAGCCCAAACGCTTGCATGAAGCGTAGTCAATTTCCATGGCAATTCCTTCAGTGGCTCTTTCTTTTGGGTACGTCTCCAAGTGAGATATCTCCTTATATCCAAGGAAGTTCTTAAACCAAGTGAACAGCTCAGGAAATTTGCTGGAAAAAAAAAAAAGCTAATTATTGCCAAGAATCAGACAAACTCTATACTGCAAAAAGAAAATAATAATGTTTTCGAAGATGGCGAGAACTGAGGGAAAAACACTAGAGGGCCATAATGTATAAATAAATAAAATGTAACTCTACTTTAAACTGAACTTACCCCAGGAATGGGACCACAAGTTGAACCAGCTCAGCACGAGAAATGATTTCCTCATTAAAAATGATTAGGCACCGGAGGAAGTTGTCATAGGCTTCAGCACTTCGCAAAGCTTTCCGCACCTAAGAAAAGATAAATAATGTCAGTCACTATTGGGAATGTTAACTTATGAGATAAAATTACCTGCTTATTAAATCAAAATCACTACATTAAACCAGAGCAACTCACTTTGTCAAAGAAAAGAGATTCTGTTCCTCCGCTGTGTTTGCCAGCCTCAGTCACCAATGAATCTTTCATATTCATTAACTTGAGCTTTTTCTGAAAAAAAAAGGGGGGGAATAAATTGAGAAATCAAGAAAGTTGTAACAGTTAAGTTATATCAGTAAGCAAAAAAGGTGACATCCCAAAAACAATCATGTATTTCCATGGAGTGGTACCTTCACAGGTGGGGTGACGGCTGTAGTCGGATGTTTGTATTTCTGGCAGCCGTTCTGATTGGGCCGCTGCTTGTTATTGAGCTGCGGTTTCTTGACCGTTCCACCGGGATCATTACGCATAGCTTCGGCCTTCTCCGCAGCAGTCTTCCCCAGCAGCTGTTCAAAGCAGAGCTATTATAGTTTAACTAAAACAAAAAATCTGTTTTTCGTTAACTGAAATAAAATATTAAAATTAAACATTTAATTTTAGCCAGGGAAACATTTGCCAAAAAGAAAAAAAACATTTCCAATTTAAAATTATTTAATTTGCACTAAAATAACAAAAACGGAAATAAATATTAATAAAAACTATATAGACATATTTAAAAAATAAATAAGAAAAATGACACAAAGAATACTCAAATTAAAACAAAAATAAAAACTAATTTTAAATAAAATATTAGTTAAAATTATTATAGTATCTCAATGATACTAAAATAACCGCAAAAGTGTGAATGACCATTAAAGGAGCTATATGTAAGAATTTGCATCTATTATTTATTGCTAATGCGTGAACAGCTTGCACTAAAACTTAAACAAGCCCTTCCCCAACTTCCTAGGTTGTCTTTGAAAGCCTGTAGATTATTTTTTATATGAAGGACTCTTCACATAAAATGTTTTTACCAGGAAAATAAAAAATATGTAACGTTTACGTGCGCTCTTAAAATCCTCTCTTCCGTTCAATGACACATGAAATGAATGCTGAAAGAGCTATACTGTACTGTACTGTAATGTCATGTCAGTGTCATGCAAAGAAATGGGATTAACTCAAACTATAGTCTCACATAGCCAGATTTAGAGACTCTATAGTCTCAAATATACTTTACCAATTTACCATAAGTAAATTGTGCAAATATTTCTACATCGCTACGATCAGATGCTTCCTTAACTACGGCTTTCTCACAGGTGTTAGTTTTGCTATTGAGTGGAAAGCGCGCAGCACATATTTACATATTCATCTGAACGACGCTCTCAGCAGTGTGGACAGTGCCTGGATGTTCATTAACAATATATCGCTGCAAATTAATGTATTTCCAATTTCTTTTACCCCTAACCTAAAACAAGTTTTGCCGTGAGTATATCAGGGCATTGAATCACGTTCAGTCTCTTGTACATTACGTGTTGCTGCCTTCAGTTCATTTAACGGCCTCTGGTTTTGCTAATAACAAGGGTTTCTGAATTATACAAATAGCCCCTTTAAGACATTACTTTGTTTCAATTAAATCGATCCTAAACATCAGAAAGTTTATAGAATGTTCAGTTATAGAATGTTCAATTCTAAAAGTTTTGAATTCGATTTAGAGATTCTAAAGCGGGAGTAATGTATCGATCTAGTGGGCGGAGTCAGACACAATCAAACTCACCACAGAGCTGTTGGCATCTGGGAGGAACTGCCCGAACTCTGAGAGCAAATCTTCCTGGTTTTTGAAGAGTTGGGCCACCTCAGCGTAAACTTCCTGCTCGGTCAGGACTGGGGTGTAGCTCCCACCGGCTTCTTTAGCATTACGCTGCTCCTTCTGATTAACAAAACAAGTATATGAGATATTTGTAAATTGATTGTGAATTATAATTTAATCTGTACGAGTTTTTAGTGTTTGTCTGGCTTGACCTGGTATTTGTGCAGGATCTCGAGGAAGGATTTGTAGATGTTGGGCTGGCCCTGGAAGCGATTCTTAATCTTGTTGACGTAGTTAATGGCGTGGTTGAACTCCACGGGCTGGTTCTGCAGTGGTGGTGCGGTGGGCGGGGTGGTGATGGGTGTGTGGGGCTGCAGCGGGGGTGAACGCGGGGAAGCGTACGGATGGACGGACGGATTGGGAAGACTGCTCGGAGCCGGAGCCGGAGCCGGAGCTTGCAGCGGCTGTACAGAGAGAAATAAAAAAATTATTAATATTATTTAACGGATCTGAGCTAACATGAACAAACAATGAAAAGTTGTATTTTTATTGTCCGATGTAAACAAAGATTAATAATACGGTAAAAATTTATTCACCAACAGGGAGCGTTATAATAACTTAGCCTACCGCTACACAAATGTTCGTCCAGTAACGTTACTAGAACTTTTGTTCAAAGTTATCAGGGGCCTGTTGCACCAGCTGTGAGGAAGTTACAACTTAGCCTAGTTTTGACATAAATGGGCACTAAGTTATAATTTACACACTATTAAATATTTTTTGCGATGCCCCATTAAAGGCAGGATAGGTGATTTGTTTCAGATTTTTTTTTTGCTATGCTGGTTGAAGTCTTTTCACTTCCTAATAGCAATCACTAAGTTAAGTGGTCTAAATACATTTATATGTATATATACAGTATATATAGTCTGTGGAAGACTTAAGACCATAAAATGTTCGTCCAATCATTGCATTCGGATACCATGTCCTACCTGCCTGTCAATGTATGTATTTTCATACCTCCACGCACGCACCTGCTCGCGCAGACATCACACGTCATCAGTTTCATGTTATGCAGAGTTAGACAGACGTCAGTCACCGAGCACCGCAGAAGTTACCTTGTTGGGGCCGGTTTACACAGAACGTGTTTTTTTTGTGGACAAAATTCCAAGCATCCAACATCATAATTACGGTGTCAAATACCAAAATTACATAAAAATATCAATAAATTACATGAGTTTTACGTCATGTGTTAGCTTGGAAGGATTTGCATGCAGGTGTGATGTACACGCCAATAAGTTTTATTAAAGGGGGGGTGAAATGCTGTTTCATGCATAGTGAGTTTTTTACACTGTTAAAGAGTTGGATTCCCATGCTAAACATGGACAAAGTTTCAAAAATGAAGTTGTAAGTTTGATGGAGTATTTCTGTTCCAAAAATACTCCTTCCGGTTTGTCACAAGTTTCGGAAAGTTTTTTTCGAATACGGCTCAGACGAATGCGACGTCATAGTGTGCGGAATTTCCTTATACGGGTCTTAAGGGCAATTCTCCGGAAGTGCGCGCGCGCATCTGTAGCCTAGTGCGTGCGAGAGTGAGAGTCCTATGCCATCAGAGCGCTGCAATAAAAAAAAGGCACAAAAAAAGTGTGTTTTTGGTTGCCAGGGCAAGAAAACACTGCACAAATTTCCAAAGAACCCAGCGTTAAGGGACCTGTGGATGGATTTTGTTTTTCCAGAGCAGCAACGGAGTTGTGCAAGTGACGTGTTCTTGTTTGTTTCCTTCATTTCGACGGTTATAGTTAACGTTATAGGCTCAGTTCGATGCCGGATTTGCAGATCGCCTAATACTTAAAGATGGAGCAGTCCCAACGATATAGGATCACGGTCGTGCGTTGGAACCGCAGGGTGAGTAAAACTGCTTCAAATGTCTGTGAGTTGTTAACTATCGGCGTTAAGCACAGCAAGTAAACAACATGATCACTTACAGTTAATGTATCTATGGAGCATGTGATGTATGGTGTGTGTATGTGTGTGTGTGTGTTTAAATACATTTGTTTAGCTGGCCACTGTAGGTGTCAGTTTGTTTATTGTAAAAATAAATCATGTCCTCATAAACCACCAGTCTGTCTGTTTACAACACACGCAAAAGCTTCGCGCGCTCCCGCCCACACGGCACGCCTCCACCCGCTCGGGTTTTTCCGGAAAGACTCGGTACAGCCTATTTTTCTTTTATAAATATAATAAAACTAAAGACTTTTTGGAGGTATGAAGGATGCAATACTACTCTATAGGTACTCAAGATTAACATGAGATTGAGTGAAACTGAGCATTTCACCCCCCCTTTAACAAAACCTGTGCTGTGTGTTTTTAATGTTAAACAAAAGACAGACAAAATCACTCACTGCTCTTGACTGAATAACTTTAGTAGTTTTAATAAGAATCAATGTATATTTAAAACATTTAAAGTTTAACTCAGGGTTTAATGACTATTTTGACAACTGATTGTTTGATGAAATACGGTGTTTTAAATTGTGCAAGTAGGCTTGTTCCAGTCTGGATATTCTCGATAGTACATCTCAAAAAGATGATCGCGATTTAGATTGTGGATCGAGATTGTCTGTTACAAGATCGTGATATGAAATTTTGGGAAGATCGCCCACCCCTAGCTGAGACTTTGTTTCATATCAATAGTAACAAAGCTTATTGCAATTATTCGATGGCAGGCACACTATAATGTTTAGTGAAATTTCTTTAAGCATCATCTGAAAACAGCACAGACTATAAGATTGATTCTTGAGATTTAAGTGCCTATATCTGTTCATGTAAATAAGAATCGATAAAAATCAGAAAATCTATATTTTCAACTCGTGAATTTTCAGCCCTTGTGAATACCTTGCTTTTCGGCGTGGGTTGGGCGGGAGGTGTGGATGCCAGGCTGGGAGGGTTTGTGTGGATCTGGATCTGGATCTGGTGCTGCTGCGGCTGCACGGAGATGCCGTGAGGTATGATGTGTGGGTTCTCACCGGGCACAGTCACGTTTACCAGGTCATTGTCCTTGTATCTTGTAACTTCGATCTTGTATCCCGGTGGAAGAAATGTGTTAAACCCCATAATGAGATCAGGGTGACCCTTAAAGAGCTGTGACACCCTGCTGATTACGCCCGGGGTGTCAATACTGCAGAATAAGAGAGAGAGAAAAAGCATTTGTAATTATTATGATAAAAAAATTCTCAGTGAAACAGAACAATGTGGGAACGAATGTAGGGAAGGACTTGAATGTGAGAAGAGGACAAGGACATTACATGCATAATGGTTTATATTATGTTTCTTCGCCCACATGGCCTTTTGGCCATTTTGAAAAAATAGCAATTTTCATCAGCAAGCATGCATTAAATTGATCAAAAGAGAAAGTAAAAATATTTATAATGTGTTTCAAAATATTCCTATTTCAAATAAATGTCATTTTGAACTTTCTATTAATCAGTGAATCTTGGTTAAAAAATAAAATCACCTTCTCCACAAAAATATTAAGCACCACAACTGTTTTTAACATTGATAATAATAATACATTTTTCTTGAGCAGCAAATCATCATATTATAATGATTTCTGAAGGATCATGTGACATTGAAGACTGGAATGATGCTGAAAATTTAGCTTTGATCACAGGAATAAATTACATTTAAAAAAAAAAGATTTATATAGAAAAGTTATTTTAATTGTAATACAGTAATGTTATTACTGTATTTTTGATCAAATAAGTGAACAAATTACATATTTCAAAAACATTAAAATTGAAAAAAATAACCCCAAATTTGTAAGCGTAATTTCTTATTTATTTTGTTGTTATTTATGTTAAAAATAAAGGTTCAATTTGTTGGGTATATTAGCATATAGTTCTTGCTGTGGTAAAGTAAATACTGATATTTTACTAGTTCAATAGCATCAACTAATAAAATTGTATCATGACAATCCTACATGTGAATAAACTCACCTCTGAGATTTAAACTCTTTCATAATATCCAAGAAATCATTGTAGACCTGTGGCTGATTGCCAAACTGGAGCTTCACCTGGTCCAGGTAGGACAGGGCATCCTCCACCTGCAATAGTGAAAACAACAATCCAGTTTATCTCACGCACACAGCTGCCACTGCAGGATCGCATTTGCTAGACCCCAACACAGCGTCCCGTCCCACCTTGAGTCTCTGGAACTGCTGCTGGCCCTGTGCGGATGCAGAGGGTGTGGGCGGGTGGGCGTGAACCTGCACCGGCGCAGGACCGTGGGCCTGGACCACCGCTGCACCATGATGGTGAGCCACGCTGTGGACCGCCGGACTGGGAGTGTGAACATGACCACTTGAGCTTTGGGCCACTGTGGACACCTGAAAACAGAAATGGTGCAGAGATCTTATTAATAATGAAGATGTTTCATCCTCCTAACTAGGCAAGAATATTTATTTTGACCACACTGAAGGTGAAATGTTTCAGATTATATGTGTGACGCTTACTATATAGCAATGTGGAACAAGACACTGAAACTGTGTGTACATATATACAGTAGTCAACATTTGAAGTGGATCAATGCCTTTCATCAAGGTTATACATGAATTTTGAAAGTTATTGTCTTATTGACAACTTTGATTCACTTTTTTGATCCACTTCAAATGTTGACTACTGTATATAAATATTATTCCAGCTGAAGGCTTACATTTTCTGTCTATAATTTTACACTATGAAACACAATTATGTTTTTTCTGCATTATTTTAGTAATTCCCAAATAATTTTTGTTACTTTACTTAAAATATAAAAAAACAAACTTATTTAATTTCAGCTAGTTAAAAAAAAAAAACTTAACCAAATTAAAATAAAAACAAAAAACATAAAAATAAAATAAAAACTATAATAGTATCTCAATGAGACTAAAAATGAAACAACAGCAAGTTAAAAAGGTAACGCTTTATTTTAGTGTCCTTGTTACATGTTACATGTACTTACCATAGTAATAACAGAAAATTATGCATAATTACATGCAACTAACCCTTAACCAAATCCTAATCCTACCCTAACCCTATGGTAAGTACATGTAGTTGCTTAATATTACTCAGTACATAAATATATAAGTACACTGTAACAATGACACCTTAATATAAAGTGTAACCGTTAGAACAAATATAATTTTGGTCTGTTTACTCTGTCACACTCTAGATTCTGGAGTGACTCTGGATTAAGTGGGAACACATTACTAGGAGTTATAGACCATAAACGCCAGAAAAAAAACCAACAGTTTTTGTGGTAGCTCTGTACATTTCTATGGCATTGCTGTTGAAGAGTAATTAGCTGGTGAAGTGGATTGACTTATTGTAGAGTTAAGGAAAGTTATCATGAGCATTGTCATAACAAATGTCAGTTAGACCGGGACTATTTTAAAACGAGTGGTTCATTCATAAATCCGTAAGATCTCATCTTTGTGGAAATACAAATTTAAAGACAGAACACGACAAGCGCAGCGCAAAAAATACGTGGGGCTACATAAGCTCCATAATGCATCACGATGGCGAGTGTCCATACTTGGTATGTCTGGGGAACCGGGTACTGTATTCCTGGAGTAGGCTGCATGCCGTCAGTCACAGCCTCGAATACGGCAGGCGCTGGGGCAAGAACCCTGTGCTGGAAGCCCTCGGCACTGCCGGGAAGCCGGCGTTGTTGTGGGATGAACACTGGCTCCTGATCCTCTAAACACCTCCTCATGCTGTACTCATACTCAGAGGGCACTAAGACCTGAAATAGACAACACAAAGAAACCAACTTAAGAAAAAACATGATTTAGCTGTAGTCAAAACCATCAGCAACAGGAGATCAACTAGTTTAGATTAATATGAGTAATGTCCACAAAATGTATACAAATGTGTATGGTGAATATATAAAATGTAAATATACATGAGCAATAGTGTCTGTATATTTAAATGTCCGTGCTGTGTGTATACATGTGCATGGTGTGTGCATACATGTGTGTATATATATATGTATATGGTGTGTATAAGAACAGTATGTGCATATAGAAATATATATGTGTGTATGGAGTGTGTGTATACATGTGGTTGGTGTGTGTGCGTGCCTCTCCTGCACATGCATACCAATAATGCTAACTTGCTAACTCGCGACTAAAAGTGACAAAGTTTAGGCAGGAATTTATCTTTTATCAAAGCGACTATGAAAAATAAAGGTCGGAAGTTTTAGTCTGACAGAAAACAAGCTTATTGAGGGGAAAGGGGGGGGGGTCAGAAATACTGAATAAAAATGGTAACGTTACTTTATAGCTCTGAGACTCACCCGCTTCTGTTAGCTGCGCTTACAGTACAACAAAGCTGTTAAAATATCAACGAAATACTAAAACGCTGTGTGAAAATACCGATAAAACACATTAAACTGAGTTTAAAATCAACTAACGCATAAAATCCTGTTGAAAACAAGCGGTAGGGAGGGGAGGGGCTAACTTGGGCTTTGCACACAGGCTCCGCCCACTCAGTCTCTGATTGGCTCATTGCTCAGGAGACGCCATTGGGTTGTATTTTTATTGAACGTACTCAACTGTCACTCAAACAAGAAATTAACATTGTTCGGGTGGTTGAGCCAAACCCGCCACTGTTTCACACACGTAAAAACACCCACACACACAACACACACACAACAACACACACACACACACACCAACACACACACACACACCACACACACAAAACACACACACACACACACACACACACACACCACACACACACACACACGGCAACTGGCTTTGAGCAGCACATCATTTCCTCTTAGACTGGTGTAAGCAATCTTAGCAATGTCTGACCTTGGCTTTATTATAACGCGCGATTACTCTTTGTGATGATATTAATAAAATCGCGGAATTATTACATCTAAACGCTTTCAGCAACTTCCTGAACTTCCTATCTGAGGTTACGTCATTTGTACGCCCCCTCAGAACAGTGTTCCAATCAGAATGAGGAATTTCATTAAATAAACGCCTCTTATAGAATTCCTTGCCTCCGATTGGCCAAGCGCTTTTAGAACGCGTAAAGCATGACGTAACCCAACAGGGGCGTTTAGGCAGAGAAATCCTCGATTCCGATTAGTCGGGAGCTCTGAGAGGGCGTTACATATGACGCGAGGCTCATATTGCCATACTCCGCCCACGAGAGGCGGGGCTTAAGATAGTGCCCGGGATTCCTCGCCCCGTCCGTCCGCAGTCAGAGCTGATGCGCGCGCGTGTATGCGTGCACAGCGTTTCGCCTAAATACGGACAAAACCCAATACAACCCGAAGCAAAACAGCTCAAACTGACAGAATAAACAAGTTCGGACTGATTTTGATGCAAAGCGCTGAAATATTCAGCATGTTCGCGAGCACTTTAACACGACACCGAACAAAAGATCCGTATATAAACATCATCAAACGTTTATTAGAGACAGATTTTACGATCTCATGATTTCAGGATTAAAAGAGCACATACGAATATGACACCACCAACACACACGCCTATTTCATGACATGTTGTCCTTTAGTAATCAGACCCAAAGTCAAAATGGGAACTAAAAATCTGATCGCATAAACATGGACTCTCTATGCGATCATGCGAAGATCTGAAATGAGAGATCCGATCATACATTACAACACAAACACGCCAGTTGATCTAATATTCTTTGTTTACTGGGAGACTGAAGGGGAAAATGTCTAACCGTGTTTGAGCACCTCTTCCCTCCCCCTCTGAACACCAGGCTGAGCTACAGATCTGTTTTCAGATCAAAAACAAGTGCTAAAAGCCCTCGTTAAAGCATCGGACACAAACGGATGGGTTTGTGTGCAATAACAGAGATACACGTTTCTTTGGGGCTTCAGTTGGCCAAAGCTTTGCCCCCTTTTCTCCCCTTAACGTGCCATGATCGAACAAACAGCCCCGATTAATACATTAAAATCTCTTGAACGACCAGCCCCTTGCAGAAAGCACTCAAACACCGACAGAAACATATATTCGATAAAAAGAAGACAACATAAATTTGTTTTCTTTTGCCCAGCTGCTACATACCTGCGAAAAAGACCTCGCACTCCGGATTCGTGTTTGGAACAAATAGTTGGGAACGCCCCCCTCTCCTCCCATTGGTCTACGTGACAGTATGCGTCATCTGGATTTGAATACGACCCGCCAAATCCGTAAGAACAGACAAGAGATGTACTCTGCTTTAACACACCTGTAGTATTGGACCAGATGTTTTTCTTTGTAATCAATGTTTATTCTGAAAGACACTAGATGCACGCAAATATGTGTTATCCGATATGAAATACGCCAAAGTAAAGCAAAATAGTAATATTTTAAAATAACGTCGTTTGAATTTAACTATACGTAGATGTGACTTGAAAGGTACTATATGCGATTTTAAAGCTTTGTTAAAGGCATAGTTCATCCAAAAATAGAAATGTTGACATTACTTTCACGCCCTCCAGTTGTTCCAAATCTGTACCTTTTTTTACAGTCTATGATCTGTACGCGTTTTCTTTCTTCTGTTGAACACAGAATAAGATTATGAATGTTGGTATCCAGACGATAATCAAACTGTTGACGGTGATACCAACGTTCTTTAAAATATCTTCTTTTGTGTTCAACAGAAGAAAGAAACTCATACAGGTTTGGAATAACACGAGGACGAGTAAATTATGACAGAATTTTAATTTTAGGGGGAAACTATCCCTTTAAAGATGTTGCAGGTTAAAATTCCATTTCTTTAATTTTTTTTTTAACTCTGCGTAGAGGTGTGGACGTCCAGACTAAATCGGGGGTTTCATGAGACTTTAAATTGCGTTAGAACCAGAACACGCCCCTCGTCAAAACCCCGCCCTCAAAAGGAAGTTTTCCAAAGAACGCGGATAATGATTGACAAGAGAAGGAGCGTTTCTGATTGGCTAAATAAGCGCGGGCCCCTCCCCTTGTTTAAAGAACCTATGTTTGTGTTCCCCCCCCCCCCCCCCCCCCCCTCAACGTTTGTAGGGACATTTTATGTGTGCTTTTAAAAATAAAAATACCTGTGGTGTTTCCCATTTTTTTGTTGGTGTATCGATGTCTTCAAAACCAAAATGATATTAAACATGATATAATTTTACATTTAATATGAAATTTATTAATAAAACGGATACTGTGGGTGAAAAACATACATTCTTCGAAGATTTATGCACAACATGTGAAAACTTGCAAAAAAAAAATTGTTTGTGTTATTTTCACAAAGAATAACACATTAAAGGGATAGCTCACCCCAAAATTAAAATTCTGTAATTTACTCAGTAGAAAAAAAATATATATGGAAGTCAATTTGGTCCATCAACTTTTTGCTAACCGACATTCAACAGATGAAAGAAACCCATACAGAGTTGGAACAACTCAAGGATGAGTAAATTATGACAATTTTTCTTTTTGGGTGAACATACACCAGGTTAAGAATTACTACAGGACCTTTAATCTAGTAGTGTAAGGTTCAATTAAAACACTCAGTCATTATATAGTTTTCTTCCTTCCATTTAATAAACTTTAAAACACATGGTTTTGATTTGGTTTTGCTTAAATGACATTGCAGTTTGGACAGCTCTATTTTGAGAATGAGAGACAGTTGACACCTGTACAGTCTTTTCACATAATCCAAACATACATGTGGAATAAGGCTCTTAAATTGCATATCAAAGCACTTTATAACTAACAGAACCGCTGCAAACTTATTGATAATCATAAGCTTGACATTACAGGTTAGTTTTTCCATTGACATAAGAAACAAGAAAAAAATAAAAGTTAAAATTGGATATAAAAGAAAATATAATTTACATATATATTTGGGAGTAATAAGTAAGGACACAAAGCGTGGGTATAATAGAAAAATACAAATGGTCACATTTTGTGCCCAGAGGCAGGACTGCAGATCCTGGAATCATTGGGGTGTGTAGAGATGCTTAACCACAAGAAAATTCAATATGAATTCAGTCAGTAGCAAAGACACCTTTAACCCACAACAAAATAAAAAGCCATTCTAAATGCACTTTACAGGAGCTTTTAGATATTTTAAACAGGTTATTAGTACAATATTAACAGACAGAATTATTACAAAGTGTAAATGTAGCCATCTCACATTTACACCACACTAATGAAAGACTATATCAATCGAGTAATTGTTGCATTATAGAGGTTTACCGATCCACTCAGACTTTCCTCATCCTGGCCCTCTAAACCATCATCTCTTTACATGCTACTGCAAAAAATGTCCTACAAACTACAGAGACATTTTCGAAAGTTGACGCACACAATACAGACAGGCAAAATATTGTCTATACATTTAGACAATAAATCTGCATTCAAATCCAGCGAATACATCAAAGTCTATAGTGTGCAATGACTGCATCTCATAGGTCGAACGGGAGTATAAAACTCAAAAATTTGAGTAGAACTAAATTAATAGTTGATTAATTCAATGATTAGTTGATTTAAAAAATGAATTCTGTTATTATTTACTCACTGTCATGCCATTTCAAACCGGTATGACTTTCTTTCTTCAACCATTATGGTACAATGCTCTTTGCCATATAACGACTCAATTAATGGAGACGGACCTCCAAAAACAGCAATAAAAGAGCCAATAACATTGTGTTATTTTGTACATTTTAGAGCTCGACAGCATCCACCATCATTCTCTTTATTAAAGAATAGTTCACCCTAAAATGAAAATGAAGGCATCATTTACTCACCCTGGTGTTGTAATGCCGTATGCTTTTTCTTTTTTGGACCACAAAATGAGAATTGCCATTATATGAACGACCACAGCAGGACATTTTTAAAGATTCTCCTTTTGTGGTCTATAAAAGAAAGAAGGGCATATGACATTAGAACAACACCAGGGTGAGTAAATGATGCCTTCATTTTCATTTTAGGGTGAACTATCTCTTGAAGAGCACCTGGGACATTCTGCTAAAGTTGTACTTTTGTGTTCCATGCATGTAAAATGGATTTGAAACAGCATAAACGAGAGAAAATAAAGACATAATTAAATTTTTGGGGTGAAATAACTTTTCAAGGTCTGTTGGTCTGAGGCGTCACTGAATAGAAACACCTACAGTGTGACAAAACGACACCAAACGCCAGAAATTGTACACTCGTTCCAATGTTTGTCCTGAATCACATTTGAAATTCACAGAGTAAACTGCATAAAATGCAGCACAACATTACATTAGACAGACTACACAACAGCTGGATCACCGAACATTTAGACACCCCCTTCAAACAGTCATTTATGGGGACTATTTATGCTGCCATTTTTTATATAGTGACAGATAAATCAAAAAGCCAGTGATTTTGATTGGGAATTATTCTAGTCTTAGTCTTTGAGTCGCTGACCAACCAAAAACGAGCCCTGTCTTATAAATGGATGAGATCAGGCCTGGCCTCTTACTGATTGGCTAAGATTAGGCCTAGTCAGTCTCTGATTGGCTATGAGTGGGCCCTGCTCCTCACTGATTGGCTGAAAGCAGGCCCTGTCTCTGGGCATTCTCTAGGATCGCGGTGTGGCAGAAATAGTACTGCTCGGGTGTTTGGATGCTGAAGGCACGCTGAGATCTCATTCGTCGGACCGTCTGGCAAATGTTAAGGGTCCCGACATCCTGCAGCTGGGACAGACAGATATCCAGCGCACAAAATGTACCTGTGGGGAGAAGAGGTCAGTCTTAAAGAAGATAGATCACTCAAAAATGAAAATTCTGTCATTATTTACTAAACCTGTATGACTGACTTTCTTCAGTGGAACATTGAAGATACCAAACAGGTTCTCGTCGACTTCCATTGCATTTTTTTGTCCATTAAACGGGAAACGAAACCGTTTGGTTTCAAACATTCTTCAAAATATCTTATTTTATGTTCCACAGAAGAAAGTCAGTCATACAGGTTTATTAGTAAAATGACAGAATTTTTTATTTTTGGGTGGACTATGGTTGTGTCCCAAATCGCATACTTTCTTGAGTAGGTAGGCCTACTTATTTTAAATTAATAAGTAATTACTTCACAACCACTAAAAAATTATGTTTTATATAGTATGAATGTAATCTGGACGCACTACATTTGCCATGTTGTCATTATCATGTGATCTACCAGCTTCAGTTGATTCACTTCACTGCCATTAACAAATCCTCTCCCGTGGCCTCATGGGATAGTAAAGTGTCCATTATATGCACACTTCAGAATCTCGCCAAAAGTAGTAGATCATCCGGGTACTTTTTATTTTTTTTTTACATCCGACATATTGTCACATACTGTTGCTATACAACTTGCGATTTGAGATGCAGCCCATCCCTTTCAGTGCCCCATTAATATGCGTTTAATCACTGACCGGTCCTGCCGATGCCAGCGCTGCAGTGGACCACCATCGGCGGGCCGAGCGGATGACCTCTCCACTGCGAGCCGAAAGCCTGGACCGCCCACTGCTGCTGGTTCTTCACGGCACCCAGGAAACCAATGAGAGACAGTGCGGAGGACGGGACCCCGTAATCAGGCCAGCTGAGGAACTGAAAATGAGTCACCTGTCTCTGTTCAAACGTCTGGGGAAAAACAACAATAAAATAAGTTTAGAAACCGTTCCACTTTTCTTCAAAGTCAGATGAATTGAACATTTATTATATGATTTTGCTGGCGATTACCAGTACAGCGGAGCATTGTGAATATTGACTTTTAACACATTTGGTCATTAAGATTCCTAAAGACTATTTATTTATTAGTATATATTTAGACTATCGTTTAAAAGTTTAGGGTCAGTAAAAGTTTCTTTTTCAAAGAAATCAATACTTTTACTCAGCAAAAACTGATTAAATTGATCAAAAGTGGCAGTAAAAGACATTTATAATGTTACAAAAGCTTTCCATTTAAGTTAAATTCTATTCATCAAATAATCCTGAATTTTTTTTATTAGTTTCCACAAAAATGTGAAGCAGCGCAACTGTTCCCAACAGTAGCTACGTTTACATGGACACCTTTTGGTACAATCGGAATGAAATCAATCCGATTGATGAATCTGAACACGGTGTTCACATGAACGATAAATAAAGTAATCGGGTTGATGTGCGCGTTTATATGTCACAAGCTTCAAATACGAATATACCACCGCTGTTCACGCATAATTCTTCTCCTCTATTGGTTCTTTATTCGTTTTAAACATCAGACTTATTATTTATCCGTCTCTGGTCATGATTTGGAGACAATGAGTAAATGAACCGTTTTGCAGTGCTCCTATATTTATCACGCAGTAAAACCAGTGTGTGTGTGTGGGATGAGAGTCTGAAACAAGGACTGGTGGGCCGTTGTCCTGCTCCACTTCACAGATGCGGAGTGAAATGAAATTTTTAGAGTAACGGGACACTTTAGATGACACTTTATTCAACAGGACGAACAGCTCGTTCTGTGAGTCATACGTCATTACGCTATTTCAACATCATTGCACATGAGCAATCCTTTCAGTTTCGGTTTTCAATCCGATACAAGTGTTAACATGTTCTCTCGATCGAGCTCAATCAGATCGATCAAGGCGTTTACAGTCCGATTGAGCCGTCAATCCGATTTTAAGGGTCCATGTAAACACAGCTACTGATAATAATCAGAAATGTTTCTTGAGCAGCAAAACATCATATCAGAATGATTAATGATGCTGAAAATTCAGCTTTGATCAGAGAATCAGTCTCTTAAAATATCTAGAATCGCTTTTTATTTTGTTGTGGGTTAAAGGTGTCTTTGCTACTGAATTCAGATTTTGATCAGTTATTTTGTAATATTTCACAATATTATGGTTTTAAATGTATTTAAAAAAAATATATATATATATAAAATTTGTTTACAATACATTATAATTGAATTTATCTGTATTCTTTTTATATTTTACATTCTTAATTATTTTAATGATTATATTGCCATTTGTTATTATCGGTTGCTATAATGGTGCATACAAATATTTAAATATGTTTTTCTTGTTTTCATTTAACGAAAAACAGTGTGGAAAACATGACTTGAAATTATATAATTAGATTTTTACCATATTTGAATGCATATATTTTGAATCTAATTTGCAAACAATAGGTTTTTGGCCGAAATTATGCTTAAAAGTTATTTTACACCATTTCAGAGAAAATGCATAAAGACATAGCTAAAATGCAGACACATTTCAAAATACATTTTTTTTGGTAGTATTGCCCAGCCCTACTATAGACTACATTATGAGGTGGCTTGTGAAACTGGAATCATTATATAAATCATATATGAAATCATTATTACCGACTGGATGTTCATAGATCAACTGTTCGATTTTAAATAAAAAAACAAGCAAACATTAAAATATGATGTTTGGTGTATGCGTGTTACCTCTGTGTTGTGCAGCTCAAGTGTGGTTTGGTTGTAATGCGCATGGTTGTCCACTCTGTGACTGACCACAGCGATGTGTCCGTACACCTCCTGACCGCCCTCCTCCTGGGGCCAGTACTGTCCACACTTCCTCCGGCCGCCCTCATCCGTCCTGCAAACACACATCTCTAAGTAAGCAGCATTTATTTTTAATCCGCTGTGACAAAGTCCATATGGCACAGCTCTAATCTGATCTCAGGACAGATCAGTTCTACAGAATCACCTTTGAAAGCATCAAAAAACAAAAGTCGGCTGAAATCTGATTGGCTGACTTCTATATATTTTTAGAAGTCAGGGTTCATTTTATCAGCACACCAGGCAACAAAGTTGTATTTATGTTCCCAGACTGCTACAATGGAGGACAAATTAGTAATTGGATATTCTAACGTTTGTGGCACTGAATCTCCAAAAGATATTTAAGAGTTTTCAAACATTTAGTAGCAAGAAGATGTGAACTCATAAGCTCAATTGCACATTACATTTTGCTCTACAGTTAAATCTGATTTATGTGAAACATTACATAGACATTGGCCACTTTATATATGTTGGTCAGAAAACCTCTTCCTGTCTGAGTGGGTGCTTTTTGGCCTGAATAAGTGGCAATTTGAACTACACTTTCTGGTGATAATAAAAAGTCTGGCTATGGAAGACTACACATTTCCTGCATATTGGTAAACTAGACTCTCTGGCTGCATCTGAAAACGCATATTTCCTACTATATAGTAGGCGAAAACAGCAGGGATGCACAATATATCAGCCACAATATCCGTATCGGCCAATATATGTTCATTTTTAACATTATCGGCCTGATAAGAAAAATTGGCCAGTATATTAAAGCTGATAAATAATGGACTATTTCCTTTAACTGAGACACTTTAGATGTTGTGATGGTTTTGAATTGCTTGAAATATGATTGGAATCGCTTTGAGAACATCAGTATAATTGTATGCTTGGGACATGGTGAGACTATTGTTTTTGTAATAAGGCTCTCAAAAATTATATATATATTTGTATTTAGATTTACCAGCCAATATATCAGTTATCGGGTTTCAAATATAAAAAAAAAATAGCAATTATTGGTATCGGCCAAAATATTCATATCGATGCATCCCTAAAAGACCATCTGACAAAATAAGTATGTCTAAATTCATTGTACTAATAAAACAGTAGGCATAAATTCTGAAGTGTGCATATGATGGACACTTTACTATCCCATGGGTTATACTTTTCAAACACTAAAACATAACTTTCTGTATAGAAAGTACTTTGAAAATAAGTAACTACTCAAGAGAGTATTTGATTCAGGACACAGTATCGGTGGCGTTTTACCTTGTTGTCATGACAATGACAAGCACACTTTGCTCCCAAACCATTCTCCAGAAATCTCCATAGGTTTTCTCCAGTGGGCCTGTTAAGAAACAACAGATGCATTAGTTCCAGTGTAGGTTAAAAATCGTTACACTAAATCAGAAGTATTATAACTAAATAAGATTATTTTTACCCTGAGTCCCAATATATGCATTTTTCTGTTTGTATCCATCCATGAAGCTGGCATTTATGTAGTCTGATCTCTGTGGAAAAAAAACAAAAGATCAATGTCCAATCAGAATATGCACCACCATTCATAATGGGGTCAGTAAGTGTTTTTTTTTAAAACTACACTGTGTAACTTTTTTAGTTTATTCTTAGCTAAAAACACTTAGTTCTTTCAAAAATATATGTGCTCATTAATGTATATTTACTTCATTCAAGTAATAAAGTATTCTCGTGAGTGTATAATATGCCATTGAAAATACATACGGGTAAGGGGTTCTAATGTCGGTCGCCATGTTGCCCCTCCATCTTGAAAGTACATTAGCCAAAGAGGGACATACAACTTCGCCTTTCGCATTTTAACACGCCTAACACTCAAACTGGAAGCCATGTTAATCTTGGACTACATTGGCCACCGTAGGAGTTATAACGAAATCGGAATTGAGAGGAACAGAAACTAATATTCACTGGATGGTCATATACCTTTTTACCGCTAGATGGGGGTAAAAATCACACAGTGTAGCTTTAAGAAATTAACACTTTTATTCAGCATAGAGATATTAAATTGATCAAAGACAGCAAAGAATTTATGATGTTACAAAAGATATTTATTTCAAATAAATTTTGAAGTTTCTATTCATCAAAGAATATTGAAAAAATAATAATAAGCAGCACAGCTGTGTTCAACGTTGACGATAATAATCAGAAATGTTTCTTGAGCGGCTAATCAGCATATTAGAATGATTTCTGAAGGATCATGTGACACTGAAGACTGGAGTAATGATGCTGAAAATTCAGCTTTGATCACAGGAATAAATTACTTTTGAACTATATATCCAAATAGAAAAAAGTTATTTTAAATTGTAATACTATTTCACAATATTACTGTTTTTACTGTATTGTTGATCAAATAAACGCAGCCTTGGTGAGCAGAAGAGAACTTTTTTTTGGTTTTAGTGTAGATCAGTTTTAGGAGGGTCTAAGCTGAATGACATCAGATAGCACAAACCTCGTTTCTCCTGGCTTTAGTCGCACACGAGTCTGATCGAGACACAGCACGTCGCCATAGCGGTTCCTCTCCTGGTTGTGAGGAGCCCTGCAAAAGATCAACGACAATGCGAAATCAAATCATTGTGCACAAATTATCAGTGCATGTTATTCTGAGAAAGTTTCCAAAAAATATAACTTTCTTTTCTGCTGAAAAAGTATTTAAAACTTTTTGGTTAATTGAAATAAAATAAAACATAAACGTTAGATGAAAAATTAAAAGATTAGAAATGTTTCCTTGGCAAATAACTGTACTAAGTTTCTTAAACTTAAAGGGATATTTCACCCAAAAATGAAAATTCTGTCAGTAATTACTCTCTCTCATGTCGTTCCAACCCCGTAAGACCTTCGTTCATCTTCGGAACACAAATTAAGATATTTGTGATTAAATCTGAGAGCTGGATCACTCCTCCATAGGCTTCTAAAGGATTGAAACTTGCCAGCCCCGAAAAGTTATTAAAGAAATCGTTAAAAGAGTCCAAGTGACTACAGTGCTCAATCTTAAGTTTGTCGAGCTACGAGAATACTTTTTAATTTTAGACGTAATGGTTTCGTTTTATCAAGGACGTAAACAAATGCCAGCGCTGGCTTTATAGTCACTTGTTATGCTATTTCGTGTTTCTATGGCAAACGCGTACAAACATTTTGGACCTGAATTTGTAATCATATAGATTTTGTAAATGTATTTGCCATGTATAGCTACTTTATGACGTAATTTTTCGATTTGATCATGAATGTGATCAATGTCAACAGTGTTTGTTTATAGTAGCCAGTTATATCGATGCTAAGAACGATACACAGAGTAAACTAAGTTTTGTTAATAGCTAAACGGTTGTTCATTATATCGATAAAACAATAACTTTAAAAAACTGTATTACTCATGTAATCATTTGTTTAAAATGTTTAATCAAGATAAAAACGTATCTCGAAAATGCTACTGCTGCTGTTAGCATTTTAAGTATAACAGGGTATCAAACTTATGTAATAATAGAATAGAAATAATAATTCAAAAACGTACCATTCAGAAACGTTTTGTAACAGCCGTGTTTGGGAGGTTCTGCTTGACTCTCTTCATCGCTGCTTTCTGGGTCTGATTCTGGCTAAAACTGATACGGCAGTATCAGCACCATTATTTACATTAACTGGAGCACATGAGACTCACGCCCATAAAGGCAAGGGGCGTGACGGTTCCGGACAACGTGCGCTACGCAGTTTAGCCAATTACAGCACACCGGCCCAAACTAACCAATCTGAGCCCAATGCCTGTTTCTGAGGGAGTGTTTTCATAGAATCAGGAAGTCAACCGGTCGTTCAAATGACAGAGGAGAAAGAGGCTTACAATAAAGGTGAAATTTATGAAAAATAAGACTTTTAAAAAAAAGAAAAACCACGAATACATGTTATATTGCACCCCATAAACACAATCATGCAAAGAAAAAAAACTGTAAACCACCCCTTTAATAACTTTTCGAGGCTGTCAAGTTTCAATCCTTTAGAAGCCTATGGAGGAGTGATCCAGCTCTCAGATTTAATCACAAATATCTTCATTTGTGTTCCGAAGATGAACGAAGGTCTTACGGGGTTGGAACGACATGAGGGTGAGTAATTAATGTGTTAATTTTCATTTTTGGGTGAACTATCCCTTTAAATAGTCATATTTAAAAAGAACAAAAACTAATAAAGTTACTAAGAAAGTTAAAGTCTTATTTTGCCAAGTAAGATGTAAAAAGATGTTGATCCCAGGACAACATTCCTGTCCAAAACCGTTGTCCTTTCAGTAGGCAATTGACAGTTTCCAAAGAGTAGGCAAACAGTACCCGGATGATGAACACTTTACTATCCAATGAGGCCACAGTAGAGGATTTGTGAATGACAGTGAAGCGACACACCTGCACACTAGTTGGTCACATGATAATGACAACATGGCGAATGGAGTTTATCCAGATTACATTCATACCATATAGAACGTTATTTTTGAATTTGGACGCAGCTATCATCCTACCCCTACCCCTACCCATAACTTATCCCTAAAATCAGAGGGAAATGATAGGTGAATAACACTGCTGTAAGCTTAAACTTGACATTAACTCAAATCTGATTGGTTGATTGGAAACCTCACACGTTCCCCATCCACACTCACAGCGCACAGGTGAAGGTTCCAGACGGCTGCTCTCTGCGAAGCTCCTCGTACTCCAGGTAGATCCCGCTGCGCTGGGCCCGGTTCAGGTTCGCCATGAGCTCAGCCAGACTCATGGCCTCAGCTCCAGGCGTGTGTATGGACGTGTTCTCCAGCGGGATCCCCACCAGCTCGTCAACAGGATCCACACGTCCGTTCTGCTCGGACAGAAGCTGCATGTTCCAGCTGTGCACGTCCAGAGGCAAACAGCCGCCCAGGTGCTCAGGCAAACAGTCTCTGGGCAGATGCTGTCGCAGGTCGGCCATCTTCACCATCTGAACCTGAGAACGGGTGAAGATTGTTTAAAGTTTAGAAAAACTGAAACATACAGATAATTGCTCCAGGAGCTCACAGAGTGGCACTACTGCGAGAAAAGTGGGGCAAAAAAACTGTTTAAGGTCATTAAGTTGGTTAATCAGTCTAACCACGTCTAACCAGTGTGACCAAGATATTCTGACAGGGCAACCTCCGCTGGATTTCATTTAAACCAGCTATTGCCATGTAAAAATGGAATCTCAATATTTTGTATAGCATGACAAAACTAAAAACATTATATTGTAATAGTTAATATTATTTCAAATTATATGTAATATTTATAATTAGGTGTTCAAGCACTTTAGTGCTGAAAACCTATTGTAATTGCTATTTGAAAAAAAAAAAAAAAATCCCCTAAAACGCATCGTGCAGCCCAAACCGTAAGTCCTAGAGACTTGAAACTTGGCCAGATGGTAGGCCTCCAATATGGGGACAACCTATCAGAGTATGACCCCGTTTGGCCCATAGGTGGCGCTACAGCAACCAAAAGTACTAAATTGCTCATAACTCCTAGACCGTTTGACTTAGAATCACTGTGATCCCTGGCTCAGGATGGACAATATGTATATCTCCAATTTTGATTTAGGCATAAAAAAAATGTTACGGCCAATTTTTGTCCAAAACCTACTTTTGCGAACTAGTCCCTGGTTTTTCGCCCGATCAGAACCAGACCAGTCGGCATATGTGTCATACCATGGTGAAGAAGCATGCAAAGTTTCATGGAGATCTGACAATAGGTGGTGCTATAACTGTTGAAAAGCTTTAAAAACACATATTTCCTATGGTAAATTGCCTCTATTGGTTGTAAATGGTGTTTTCCATCTATTACGTCAGTGGTTAAATTTATGCTAAATAAAACTTAATGTCTTTTGATGCTTAAAGAGTAACTGAACACTAAACCAACTTTTTTTAGTTAATGGTCTGTAAGACTGGGGCTTTATTAGTGCTGATCATTGATTCAAGTAACTTTTTTGACATTTGGGTATAAAGTGTTTTAATTCTACAATATATGGTGTAAAAACGTCTGAGTGCTGCCCTCTTCAGGTTGAACAGTGGCTACTGCAGTTGAATTTTCCTATTGGATGTTTGCGGTAGTTCATGACGTAAGCGGTGAGAGCTGATGTAAGCAGGTTCCAGCTAACCACGCTCTTGGTACGAGCTACCACGCCCTTGGCAGTGTAAAAACTATCTTGTTTCGTCAAAACCACTGTAGTGAGTCTAGAGTTGGAATTGAAAGTATTGAAAACGATCAGGATAGAGTATTTAACTGCCCTCAGTTCATCCCCTCTATCTCCGCTAGGCTCCGCCCACTTTTCCAGCATTTTCAAATATTGCCAGTGGGTGGAGTCAGGCTCTGACCAGGGGTTTAGTTACCCTTTAACGGCCTTAACTGCTTGAACACCGCTAAATGCTGCTTGCAGCTTTAATTTAATATTATATTTACTTTCCATTTGGGGTCTATAGAAGCTTGTTTCTGCCAGGGAAAAAAAGAAAATTAATTGCGGGTTTACATCTCAAAATTCTGAGAAAAATGTCAGATTTGCAGGATATAAACTCGCAATCGTGAGAAAAAGTGTCAAAATTGTGAGCTGACTTTTTCCCCTCAGAATTGCGCAATTCTGACTTTATAACTCGCAATTGCGAGGTGGATATCACAATACTGAGGGAAAAAGTCTGAATTGCAAGATTTCAACTCACAATTGCAAGAAAATTTCAGAAGTTTACTTTTTTTCAGACTTTTTTTCCCTCAGAATTGTGAGAAATAAATTCAGAATTGAAAGTTATAAAGTCCTGACTTTTTTCTCGAAAAAAAGTCAGAATTGTGAGAATATAAACTCACAATTGCAAGAAAAAAGAATATCAGAATTGTGAGATAAAAAGTCGCAATTACCTTTATTTTTATATTCCTTGGTGAAAACAAGCTTCCATAGGGGTCACAGAGATATAAAGCACAGCAAGATAAACTGTTAGTAAATATGTGTGTGTGTGTGTGTGTACTAACCCGTTCTCTAAGCTTCTCCTTCAGTAAGAGACTCAGTAAGTTATACGGGACCCTGAACCACACAGGAGCGCCGACGATGAGCACTTTCTTCAGCCGTGCTGGGAACGCACCCTGAAAACAATAGCGGAAGAACTATTTCTTTTCTGATTTATTCTGACATCTAAATCCCCCAAAAACCCACACAATCCAATGACTGTACTCATAATTTTGAACATGGATGGATGGCAGGCATCAGAAACAGGAAAACCACAGATAGACAAAACACATTAACTCACCTTAAGCAAATTGAGGATCTTTTTGCTCAGGTCCAGTTCAAAGTTAGTGTAGTTGGATCCAGCCATGTCATAAATGAAAACCAGTCCATTTCTCTGAGTCTCAAAACTACAGGAAAGAAAGAGTATTTTAACTTTGCAACTTAAAATATGTGGTTTCATTAAATGAATAAACTATCTACATTAGCATTCAAAAGTTTGTGATCGGTAAGATTTTTAAATGTTTCTGAAAGAAGTCTCTTATGTTCAACAAGGATGATTTTATTTGAACAGAAACACAGTAAAAAAGCAGTAAAATTGTGAAATATTATTACAATTTAAAATAACTTTTCCATTTTAATATACATTTAAAATGTAATTTATTCCTGTGATGCAAAGCTGAATATGATACTTCAGATCTGCAGCTCAAGAAACATTTATTATTATTATCGCTGTTGAAAACAGTTGTGCTGCTTCATATTTTTGTGGAAACCGTGAACATTTTGAACATCCTTCAGTTCTCTAGTAGTCTTTCACAGTCTCTACCTCTCCACAGCTCGGTCCAGTAGGTAGAACAGCGCCTGAAGAACCACATGGTTTCCTGTTTTACTGGGATGGTGCAGTTTAGCCGTGTAGAGGGCGATGGATGCCCCAGTTGGGTCCCGGACACCCTGATACCAGAAAAAAACATCATCATGTTTTCCTGTTTATATGTTCAGTCAACTCATCTTGATCATACTATTGACTCTGTACAGCATTACTAAATGTTGAAACAGGATGCAATGATAAATGAACAAAATTGTCACACAACCTCACTTCATTGCATGTTTAATTTATTTTTTTATTTTTTTATTATTTTTTATTTATTTGGGTCCCCATTAGCTTCCACAATGTGGTTGCTAGTCTTCCTGGGGCCCATAAAAGTACTAAAACATATGTACAGTTAAAATACACACATATAACATACATAAATATAACATTCATTTAACATTACCACATGTATACATTTATCCACATATTCACATTCACACTCATACAGACAATATCAGTACCCACAAACAGTCACAAATTAACTGATGTAATACTATTAATTGTGATCTGTTTTAGAGTCTTCTTAAAATGACATATGTTGGATATACGCCTTGTTTTTAAATCTAGTTTATTCCAAGCAGATGACGATCTAAATAATACTGTTCTTGCCATACAATTGGACCTTGCAGATGGAACCACTAACACACCTGAGCTCACCTGACGCGTAACATGTCCGTGACAATATCCACTAAAAACTAATTTATCTACAAAAGATTTTGGATTGTTTTTAAATAGAGCATTGTGCATATAACTGAGAAGACTTATGTTTAGTTTGTCCACCACCTTTAGCCAGCCCAAACAGGTGTGCATTTTATCCACACTAGAGCGAAAAGAGCAACCAAGCGCTACTCTTGCGGCTCTATTCTGAACGATTTGTAATTTTTTCAGATGTCCCTGTGCAGCACTGGACCAGATTACTGGGCAGTACCCCAGATGTGACAGAACTAAAGACTGGACAACTGTTTTCATAACTACTGGTGGACAATAGCCTGAACATCTCCTTGAACAAGCAATACCTTTAGCCATTTTAGACACAATGTGATCAATCTGACCAGCCCAAGAGAGCTGACTATCCAGCTTCACACCCAATAGTTTAGTCTGACTCACCTGTTCTACCACAGACGTGTCAACACTTAGATTTAAGTTGCAAGGGTTGCCAAGCATACATTTAGTACCAAAGACTATACATTTAGTTTTAGATATATTGAGAGCTAATTTATTAAGTTTCACCCAATTTGTTATGGCATTAAGTTCATTCTGCAAGGTGCAACTTATATCATTTATTGTAGATGCTGCATAAAACATTGTAGCATCGTCTGCATAAAGTACAACATCTGCTCTTGAAACAGCATATGACATGTCATTAACAAACACAGAAAATAACAATGGACCCAAACAACTGCCCTGTGGAACACCACATGACAACTGCTTACAATCAGAAAAGCTCCCATTGAAAAATACCCGCTGACTTCTACCAGAAAGATAGCTGCGTATCAAGGACACAGACTGATGTGAAAAACCATAGCACTTAAGCTTAGACAGTAAAATGTCATGGTCAATAACATCAAAAGCTGCTGTGAAATCCAGCAGCACAGCACCCACAAGCTTTTTGTCATCCATAAAAGTCAGCCACTGGTCTACCATTTGTACCAATGCAGTGTTAGTGGAGTGTCCTGGCTTATAAGCATGCTGTGAATTAGAGAGCAAATCATTTGATACAAAATACTGCATCATTTGATTAAAAAGTAACTTTTCAAATATTTTGCTCAAAATAGGTAGAATGTTAATTGGTCTACAATTTGATTCAGTGAGACCTAATCTATCATCTTTCACTAACGGTATAATTTTAGACTGCTTCCAAATTTCCGGAAACACCCCACTTATCACAGATCTATTAAAAATGTGACTGATAGGCTTGCATAAGATATTAGCAACAGTTTTAAAAATTTTGCCATCCAAGTGATCTATACCTGCAGTTTTTTCCTCCGGGAGAGAGAGCAACATCCTTTCAACAATTTCCTCTCTAACTGTACCAAATGTCAATGAACAAGATTTATTCCTCATAATGTTCTTCACATTACTACAAGGTGAATCCTTAGGGTATGATAACATACTAGATCTTAAATTTGCAGTTTTCTTTATAAAAAAGTCATTCAAATGATTTGCTATATCCAAAGGTTTAGTGATTATTTCACCTACTGTTTCCAGATACATATTAGAACACTTTGGTTTTTTACACATTATTTCATTTATAACTTTCCACAATTGCTTGCTATTTGTTGATGAGTTACTAATCTTTTGACTAAAATATATTTTCTTTTTTAATCTATTTAACTTTGTCACTTTATTTCTCAACTTACAATAATACCTTTCATCCATATCACTTTTAGATTTTAGAGTTTCGGTTTTGGCATTACCCCTTTCCCTCATTATAGATTTTAGCTCGGCATCTAACCAAGGAGCATTATTGCCTTTTATCGACCTTTTTCTAATTGGTGCATGTTTGTCAACTATTTCCACAAACCTGTCCATAAAAATACGTAAAGAAGCGTTAACATCCTCCTCTTCACAAACCCCTGACCAAGAGGACCTTTCAACATCTTCCACAAACGCATTGGGATCGAACGTTTTATAAGATCTTCGATAGACAATCCTTGCACCAAATTTAGGCAATTTAGTTTTCTTTGTTGTGATGATTAAGTCATTTTGAATTCAGAAATAACTATAATACTATAGATTCAAATTTTTAAATCCAAATTTGTGGAAATTCTGAAGTAAAATAAAAGATATAATGATAAAATACTAAATACAAAAAATTAAAACAAATACATATATAAATAAATATACAAACAAAGTAGTATGCTCGGTCATATAAATATGACGGTTTAATTTTTTTTATTTAACTGCAAATTCTGAATAAAAAAGAAGATAAAACTAGAATGTACACAAGCTTTCGAGAAACGCAGTCCTGCCGGTTTGCTTTTCCAAACACACTTTAGTTTAACTGAGGAGTAGTTTTAAATGTGTACACATGGGGGCAGAATCGAGTGTGTCTCACTGAGCCGTGAACAATGACTCACTCCGACCTTTCTGATCATTATATTCATCTCTTCCATTCAATACGACACTAAATCTGCTTTATTCGCTTTCAGCCAACCCATTTCCGAATGTGCCAGCACACAGCTTTACCATTTATAAAATATTTATGTCAATAACATATTTTCAATGATCCGATGACTCATGAGAAACGCGGAAATTGTGTGCATCTCTCTGGGTTATAAATACAGATGTCAGGATGTGAGGAGAGGAGACAAGAGAACGAGGAGGATCAATTAAGGTATCGAATGAACCAGGGATCCTGTCTCCGCAGCGACCAATCAGGCGTCGGGACACAGACTCATCTGACCAATAGCAGAGCATTACCAGGCAAAATGAGCTAAAATAGTTAATGAATAAATTTCCACTGATTCTACGTTGACCTGGTTATAATAACTGGGCTTAAAGCTGAAGTGAAACCGCACCAGTGACTTGTCAGCTGTAATCATTGGAGTGGAAATGAAACTTGGCACAGTATTTTTTCATTTGTGAACCAGCAACCTCATTTCCGAGATTAAAAAGAGCATAAACAGCCCTTTTGAGGAAACGGCCCTGATGTGATGTGAACTTACCACCACGGTGAACTTCCCGCTCAACAGCTCAGAGCGTAGCGGCTCCTCGTGCGGCTGCAGTTTGACGATGCCCTCCCTCAGCCGTGTCTCCTGTCAGAGAAACACAGAGATGTTTACTTTTCATATTTAACCTACACGTTTATTTTGTGATAATGACCAACTGAATATACATTACCCTTTATTAATAACTTGTCTACTTAATATTACTTTACATTAATTTTTTTATTTGAGTGCCTTTCATCTGCACTATGATTATTTTATTTTAATTTATTTTATTTTTGGGTTCCCACAATTGACTAATGAACTTCCATAAATTTTACTGTCATTTGAAATAAAACTCTAGTCTAAAGAGTGCAGACTCATCAGTCCTTTACATACAATCTGCAAGCAATCACATTATTACCGCATGGCGCAAGCTGATTGGCCTCTGCTGATCCTGCCAATAAGCCAATGAGATTGCTGCTTAACATTTAAATAGTCTGTTTTAGTGTTTGCTGTAAGCTAGTCAGTTCCTCTGAAATCCTCGACCTCCCCCAGCTCCACCTGCCTAAATCTGCTATAGGATTTATGTATGTCTATTTATGCATTTAATAACAGTAGCAAGTCTATACTTGTCCTCCAGCGTAGCAGATCGAGTCCACCGAGGCCAAATACGTAACATTGCCATCTTCAGTAAAATGCTAAAACTATTCAGAGAGTTGTCATTTATTAAATATATATTAGTGTGATCATATTAACATTCACTCACCCTGTAGCTGTGGAAAAGCTCGATTGCTCGGAGGACATCAAACTTGCGGGCCATTAGAAACTTCACAGCTACGTCCCAGGACAATGGTGAGACACCATGTTGGGATGTCCATTTGTTGATCTCTTCCAAAAACTGCTTAGTGGCCTGAGAAAGAAAGAGAATGTCTCATTTTAGACCTCATCAAATTCAAGTCTACTATGGTAGCTGTTATTTCCCACAATGCCCCACATGTGCACGTCAGGGACCTTTGAGTAGGATTACGTCTGAGATTTACAGACAAAACACTATGTTCTCAGTCAGTTCCTGACAACTATAAACACTCACATACAAACAAGACCATGAGCAGAGAGTGAGGCAGGAGACGTGGAAAAAAACAGAATGATGTTTGGAAGTGGAAAGCAGAGATGATCCAGATGGGGCATTGGTCATCTGATATCAAACACAGTGATTAAATCAACTGCATCAAGACTGACCTTACAGCAACTTCTGATTCTCAATGTATTCTGGGAGATCATTTCAACACTTGACTACTGTATCTCACAGGAGATAGGCTACATCACATGGGCTCTAGTGTATTCACTTTTTTTGCATAACTGAACAAGCCAATCGAGTGAATAATTAAACTTTAGGCTAATACTTGCGCACTACATATGTCCAGCTCAAACTCACAGAATATTTTCCTAACATACTTAAGTGCCTTCACCTATAGATGTCTGAAAATATTATTCAGAAATCTGTGCAAATACTGTTAATTTGACCTGAAAGCCACATAATACAAAAAAATAAGCTCTGTGTCTCTCCAGAGGATCCAGTCCACCCACTTGCACAACACTGTATCCTTAAAAGGACAGATAAACAGCAAATCCAGGGAGAAAGCCCTGAATCTCGCAGGATTCACTCTGAGACGAACTGTGCATTTTCACAGGCCGAAGTTCAATCCAGAAAGTTTTAGCTCATGGTCCATAAATGAACTCTGAACATTACACATATTAAAGGGTGGGGACTGGGGACTCATCCAACCATCGCAAACGGCTGCAAAAAGTCACTGATGCTTGATAGGGGTGTGTAAACTTTTGAACAGGATAATTGGTGTATATTTTTGGGTATATATAAGCTGAAGTTATTTTGGCTTGTGGAAAATATATGAATATAAATATAATATTTGTTAAATTTTTTATATCTAGTACATCCCAGAAAAAATAAAACAGCAATACTACTACAACTAATCATTTTTTTTTTAAATATCTAGTATTGCCCTGTAAACACATGTATATTATGAATAATTGTAATGTTATTTTATTCATTTTAAAACATATTTTTTAAAAAAATTTATGGTACAAGGTATAAAAAAAAGTTTTTAAATAATCTTACAAAAGGATGTTTTTTCCCATAAATACTATAAAATATGTTTTATACTATGATAATTATCATCATTACATGTTTTATACTTTTTAAAGGCAGTATTAGAATGTTTTTAATATACGATACGTTTAAGATTTTTTTTTTCCTCTAAGTGAAACTTTGTACAGATTCTGTAAGTGTTAGTTTCAGGCCTAACACATGTCAGCATAATCACTCCCCTCTATTTAGGCATCAAAGAGCTCTGAGCAGGAAGAAAAACACGTCATGAACTGATCCCAGGTCTTTCTCTCTTGCTTCTCCTGTGGAAATGCTTTTAGCAGCTCATGTCCCCCAGGGGCCCGCAGCCAGTCTAATTACTCTCTCACATTCGTCCAGCGGCCCCGATAAGCCCACGTCCCTGCGCTGTCTCCGAGAGGGGCCCGTGACGAGACCCCAGAGTGTCATTCACTCACTCAGCCGTGATTCCTTAGCATTTGCACAGGCAGAGACGGCCGATAAGACACTGACTGCTGACCGGCGGACGGACGGATGAATGAATGGATGGATGAACGGACGACTGGGGGCTTATTTAAATGAGATTCCACAGCAGGATGGAGGAGACAGAGGGGCCTTGTTAAAGAAATCAACCCACACACACTTTCCCCATTTATTAAAACAGGTTACTGAGGCTTTACAAGACATTTTAATACAAACAAAACTATTCAAAGGTTTGCAAAACATTTGTGCGCGTTTCACAGCTTAAAAAAACACACATTGCTGCTGAAAGTGACCTATAAATAACAAGCAGACTTATATAATGATCATTTCCTGTTTTAGTCTGTGTATAGTACAAAAATGCTCTCCCACCAAACTGCTTCACACACACACACACAACACACACACACACACACACACACACACACACACACACACAACACACACACACACACACACACACACACACGCTTCAATATTTTGATTCAAGTATTTTTTTAAATATATTTTAGCAAAAAAAAAAGCAACGACACCAAACAAACATTTGACTTATTAAAATGCAAATTAAGTAAAAAGTAAATGCATGAAAACTGCAAATAAAGAGAGTAATACATTAAAATAAAAAGTAAATGCATAGAAAAGTGGAAATAAAGAGCTAAAGATAGCACTTTTCAGTGAGAGATTGAGCATTTAGCTTTTTTTATCTTTTAAAAATCTGACGTTAATCACTGTCTGTTAAGTTATTAAACGGGAAAGTATTTTTAAAGTGAGAAAAATAATCTAATGCTACTACAGCATCACAATTCATCAAATTCCTTGCTAATAATACTTAGAGGTTTTTGTGGCTGTTTCCTCATTAAATTGTGTCACTTACTGGAAGGATGACATCATTAAGGAACTGGCTTTTGTTAGTGAAAGGGATATAAGTGTCATTGAGGACGCAGTAAAGACCTAATAATTACGAATTTAAATAATATTCCTAAGAAAACATGTTTAGTTAAAAAATTAGGGGAAATCTGCCTGTTTTTACATGTTAGAAGTCAGTTTTTGCACCCACTGATTAACTTAAGTGTGTTAGCCCCCTAAATAAGATGTATGCTGTTTTCCAAATAGTCTGTAGAAAACTGCTTTTATGATATTTTTATGTTGCATCCTTTTTGAAGCGTGAAAGCTCCGGCCCCAATATAATGCAATTGAATAAAAAGTGACCAGTACATTATTCAAAACATTAAAGTTATTTTTTTTTGCTCAAAATTAACAGAATTTAAATACATTATCCATCTTTTCTCCAAAATGTTTTTGTCTTACCCTGATTCACAAGTGTTAATATTTTAGACCAAACGCCGATCAGAGGAGAACACGACAGAGCTCGTAATAAAACAAGAATCAACATGTCGTGATGGTGCTTTTATTACTCAACAGGTGAGAAAGGTATTTTATTAAACAGATAAGTATAGCTCTCTAACAGAGTTCACTGTAAAGCATTATCTATTGTGAAGGGTCATTTCATTATAGTTGTAGCGCTGTACTGGTATTTATTTTTAAGTTAGTATCGTGTCTATTAATGGGTAAAGCTACAGTACCGTCTTCAGCTAGACAGATTGAGATCCTTCGCATCTAAACTTTACATCTGTTAAAGTTAGTAGTGAATGTTTTATGATTAGTAGGATAAATACGAGTGTCTGTAGTCACGCAGAGCCCAAAACATTAATTCAACGAGCGCATTGCATTCGTGAACGTAGATGAAACGACACGATTCTGAAAGCTTATTTTTGACCAGCCATTGATTTTTGAGTTGTAAATCTGGGTAACCTAAAATGTTTTTCCTTGTAGTTTTGAAACTATGAAAATTAATATAACAATTTAATGGTTGAAGGAAGCTGCATAGACCCAAAGTATTAATGTTAAAGGTTGTTTTTATTGTGTGATTTTTGGTGAACTGTAGTGAACCCAATTAGTGCAAATTTGACCTGCATCATTAAAATTGTACCCAGAATTGAATCCCATTTGACTTTACAGTAATTAACACAACTCTGGTAACTCTATGGTACTTTGATCTGAACTATGATTATCATGGTAAACCATTAAGGGTGTTTTAGTCCAGGGTAATTTAAATGCCATGCACCCCAAATATGATCATCCTGGTGCGTGGACACCCCTCATAAAATTTAAGCTGGCAATTATTGTCATGCATAAAGACACCATTTATACTGTGATAGTAAATTAGTATTTTGAAATTAGTATTATATTTTTCACGGACCCCCTGAGGGCCCCGAGGGTCCCCGGACCCCATTTTGAACCCCCCCCCCCTGGACAGTGTCTCCGGGTTGCTTAGCAACAGAACCGCTGGAACAGAGAATCAGCGTTAACTGGATCGTGATGGTATTTCATACCTGCTCCTCCTCGGCGCTCAGGCGGCTGGCCATCCTCCCCTCTCCTCTTCACCCCGCTGGACTCTTAAAGCTCGGACAGCTGTTTAGATAGGACAGTGGAGATCAGACTGGGCTTTTTTAGGCCCGTTAGCACCGCTCAGGCTAACAACCGCAGCAGCAGCGCGAGACTCGCGCCGTTTTCAGCTCGAGAGACAGCGCGCGCGGCCCACCACTTCAACACGGCACGCGACACAACCAATTCATGATCCGGTCCGGGTTCGGCTGGATCCACATATATAGGCGATATATATCTACACACATACACTAAAGGTGTTGCAGCGGAGCTTCGGTCCGCCCGCCTGTGTGACGAAGCGAGAAATTCATCACGGTGCTCCGTCCAAACTCGTCGAAGGCCGGTTAGTTTGTTTGAAGATACGAATTTATATTAATCGGTCAGCTCCGCTGCATCCGGCCGCTTTAAGACAGTAAAATGCTAGGAGGCGAATGAAGATCAGACGCTCCTGAAAAGCAGCAGCAGTGAAAGATGAAAGATGACACTCCCCCTGCTGGCCACAATGAAGAAGTGCAAGCTGGACGACGCTCCTCCTCTCCATTCATAAAAATCCTGGAATGTCCGATTCATTGTAGCGAATCGGTTCGTTTGGACGGATTAATTCTTATGTAACTTATTCCCCATAGGCAGCGTATTCCCAGGGGTTCATGTGCGGCATATTACGTGTTCTTTTTTTGTAGTGAAATAATTAATATAAGTATCAGTATGGTGTAGTTTTAGCTGTGTCGAATCAATTTATTGCGTTTTTATATTCAGAGTGTGCCGAGTGATTTGTGAATCATTTTCAAATGTACGCGAATCGGATTAATTCAGTAAAACACGCATTTACTTAGTTATGTAAATGAGTGCATATGCTTCTAATGTTTTCATAACTAACTAACTAACTAAAAGTACAGCTAAATATAGATCAGAGCAGTGTTTGATGTCAGTATGTTTCCATTCTGTTACAGATGTCATTGTGGGTTACTAAAAGACAAGGGCATGAAGATCTCACTGAAGAACATCTGCCAAGAAACTGAGCCGATAAAACAGCAGAGAGCTTCCTGTGGGCGGGTTTCCATGGGCTAGAATGACTGACAGACAGCATGATAACATCACGCTGGAAAATGTGCACAATAAGGCAAAATAGGGTTTGAGAAGCTTCTTAGAAACTACATATCAAAAATAGGGGAGGGGGGTTAAGTCCATGTTCTGAGAAGGCCTACTAATCTGCTGATGTATTTTATTGGTCATGACTGATTCAGGAAGGCTGACAGGTGCTGTGAGTTCCTGGAAAGCAGCTACTGACTAATAACCAAACTCTCCGATTACGCTTTGGTTGTTCTGTGGGAAGTGAGCTCTTGTGGTTTCAAATCGAGCACCTTCACTATAACCGCCTGCAGATTTTTTTTTTTTTTATGAGGCGCTTTGACATACACCCTCAGGTTATTTTGATGATGCTAGCTTTTTATTGCAACATAAACAAGACATTATTTGGTAGTTAAAAAAAAACTTTATATATAAATAAAACCATATTTTAAAGGTGTCATGAAACATAAGTTGCGATCCTGTTTTCATCTCTAATATGATGATGTATATTAGACGGAAACGGCTTCTCGAGCAAGAAAAAATGAAGGCCGGGTCTTTATTTTGTCCGTCTGGAATTGATTAGAGGGTTGTGGTTTGCTATTGGTCGTTCTCGTGTGAGAGACAGGTTGCCCCGCCCTCACGTCAGTAAACACGTCATCAGAGAAGAGATACACTACCTTTCCTAAGTGTGGGGTCAGTAAAAAATTTTTTTTTGTTTTCACCAAACAAACCAGTCTCACCAAGCTGCATTTTTGAAATCAAAATAAATAAACCTGTAATATTGTGAAATATTTCTACTATTTAAAAGGTTTTATATCTGAATATATTTTACACAAGTCTTTGAATTTACTGTAACTTTAGATCAATTTAATGCATCCTTGCTGAATAAAAAAATAAAATTACTGACTCAAAGTAGAAGCAAGCCTAAAACTTTTGGACATTCAAAAATATTTCAGACAAAGGGTTAAACAAAACACAGTAAAACTTTATTGAAGTCAACTCAATTTAAAAACATAATTCACAGGCTTCTTTACCAGCTGAATCTTAAAGGGATAGTTCACCTAAAAAGGAACATTTAGTCATTTAATCAACCTCAGGTTGTTCTAAACCTGCATGAATTTCTTTCTTCTGTTGAAGAAAGAAAGATTTGGAACAACTTGAGGGTGAGAAAATGACAATTTTCATTTTTGGGTGAACTATCCCTTTAATGATCCAAACATACAGAAAAGATTGAATTAAAAATCTATATATAAAATCTAATAAAGATACATGGCTAAACAGAGCAGATGAACTGAACAGTGTGTGATGTATACTACCGTTTATACATGTGTTTCCTAAGATAACATCTGCAACAAAAAAAAGCAGGAGTTTCATTCTAGCGATTATGGTTACAGAAATAGACCCATTTGGGTTACTTGGAGCTGAACTGCAATTTTAAATATAGCAATTAAAAACTCATTCACATTACTGTTCTTCATGGTCATGTGCAGGCTTGAGAAAAGTGCTCTCTAAAACAGTTTCTGCAGTCTTTTCGTGGATCTCAGACCTCCATGCTCTCTTTCGGACCAGTGTGGGAGTTCTCCAGCTGTGTCTCTGGTGTGGAGAGGTGTTCCAGTTCATAGCGGCCGTTTGGTCGGCTGGCCGAACTTCTGTGGAGGTTTTCTTGTGCTCCAGGATCTGCTGAAGCTGATGGCTGGCATAATCAGGTTTGCTGGTGAGGGGACACTGTGGCACCTCAATGCCCAAGATATCTGCCACCATATAGGGTCTGAGCCAACCAACCAGCGGTGTGCTGCCAGGGGTGTAGTGGGTCTCCTTGTGGTAGAAAAGAAGCCCGTCCACCTAGAATAATGGAACACATTTTGAGTCCATCTATTCAAATAAAACAACATAGATAATCAACTAATTCAATGCTATTTGGCATAATAAAGGGGACTTCACCACTGGCAAAATAGGCTTTCAATAAAACTTGGCTGCCTATACAGTAGAAGGTGAACACTATTTTGATATCAGGGATACCGGAATGGGGTACCCATTTGCCAAATGGGTAGGAATGCTTCAATACCCATAATGCACTGCCATCCAAGGCCACTTCCACCAGTCTGCACTGGATATGCTTACCAGAGTCAAATTCAGCCCTGCTTTAGTAAGAAATACTTCTTAGCAATCTTTCAGTTATAATGGTGTCGACTTGTATTGTTCCAATCCAGGTGCCAGAATTCAAAGAGTAAACGTTTAGCAGGAGTGAGTTAATTTAGGATCGTTGGAGACATCGGCCAAATGCTACAAAGAATCTAGAGAGAACGCCACGATTAAAAATCTGAAAAACTTGTGTGTTCGTAGTCAACACTTCAAACTGAAACGCCGTCACGTACAGATAAGAAAGCTGTTGCCATAATGTACAATTTTAAAGAGTATGACAATTTTCAGTGCTATACCTACAACTGTTCTGTTAATAACCCTCCGCCGATCTGACCATCCGTGGCGGGGACACAAAAATGCGGAAGTATAATCTGTAGTTTTTACGAAAGTCCTAGAGATTATTGCTGACAAATAAATGTGAATTTCTTGGTCCAGGTCAAACTGAGAAACATTGTTCGTTTAATTATACCACCGACATTAAAACAATACAAATCAGGCTGAAAATCAGCGAATTTACACTTTAAAGCTACACTGTGTGATTTTTACCCCCATCTAGCGTTGAAAAGGTATATGACCATCCAGTGAATATTAGTTTCTGTTCCTCTCAATTCCGATTTCGGTTTAACTCCTACGGTGGCCAATGTAGTCCAAGATTAACATGGCTTCAAGTTCGACCTCATCCATGAGTGTTCCTTCAAGTGATACGCGAAAGGCGAAGTTGTATGTCCCTCTTTGGCTAATGTACTTTCAAGTTGGAGGGGCAACATGGCGACCGACATTAGAACCCCTTACCCGTATATGTATATTCAATGGCATATTATACACTCACGAGAATACTTTATTACTTGCACGAAGTAAATATACATTAATGAGCACATATATTTTTGAAAGAACTAAGTGTTTTTAGCTAAGAATAAACTAAAAAAGTTACACAGTGTAGCTTTAAATAGTGGATGTTGTTACCGTAAAGTTGTACTCATGTGCAAGAGCTTTTTGGATGGACTCTGTCGAACAGCTGATGTTGTTCAGACTCACAAATCGGAACTGCAGAGAGAGAACAGACCATGAATGAATAAAGTACTTCAGCTCAAAGTTCAGCCTTGCTCACAGATGCAGTTATTTGTTCACTTACAGGATTAATCTTGGAAATTTCAGTAAGGCCTTCGGCCTCTTCCACTTTAGACTGCAGCCAGTAGAACCGGAACTCTGTCTGTGAAAATATAAAAACTTGTGCTTATAGACCCCTTATCAGCCGACGTCACAGTTACGTCACGACGCTAGCTGGAGGCAAAACAAACGGAAAACTGCAGGCGGCTAATACAAACCAGCACAGATTCGGCTACATAATAAGGAGCTTAAATTATTATTGTTAAATGTCATCTTGATGTGTTGTTGGGTGCAAGAATCAATGAAAAATGAGTATGCTGTATCTGGAATTTTTATTTCTCGAAAATATTCACATCATTAACATTGCACGTAATGTCACTGTTTACATTGTCGTCTTCTCGGCGCTGGCTCGGCAGAACTGCGGATCGTACACACAAGTCTTGTACATGACCATTCAGCACATAGTTATAGGCATCTAAAGATTTATATGCCCTCAGTTTCTCTTTACGCTCGGTTTCTCTATCAGGTAGGTGTAGAAGTCAGGCCACTCAACCGAGGTAGCGTTAATCCTGTCAGATCCTCCATTGAGTGAGCGTGTACGGGTCCAGCCGTAAAACGTTTTTTACGTCTGGTTCCGTCCGTTAAAATTAACTTTTGCAAATAAAAATCGCGGTCCTGGACACTGAGTGACCTTGCACATTAAGATAAAACCGGATTTTCTCCAGTCATTGTTAAAAAACAAGCTAACAAAACTTGCAAAATAACGTTAGGGAAGCGGCCAGAGGGATCGTTCTGCAGCCAACTAAGCTCCGCCCACAGAAAAACGTCACCATGTTTACCAACTGATAAGGGGTCTATAACTGTAAGAAAAGAATTATGTGCAAACAAACTATCATTTTAATACCGAGTCATTTCTGAGGTCATTTATATACACTACCATTCAAAAGTTTCAAGTCATTTAAAGAAGTTGTGTGAAACAAGCTGCATTTATCTGATCAATAAGAAATTAAAAACAGTAATACTTATTACAATTTAAAACTATTTTCTATATTGTAAAATGTAATTAATTTCCTGTGATGCAAAGCTGGATTTTCAGCATCATTAGCATCAGTCTTCAGCGTCACATGATCTTCAGAAACCATTCTGATATGATGATTTGCCACTCAAGAAACATTTCTAATTATTATCAATGTTGAAAATGGTTGCACTGATTAATATTTGTTGTGGAAACCATGATACTTTTTTTTAGGATTCTTTGATTATTTATATGAAATAGAAAGCTTTTGTAAGATTATAAATGTCTTTATTGTCGTGTAAATTTAATGCAACCTTGCTGAATAAACGTATTAATTTTCTTTTTAAAAACTGACTGATCCCAAACTATTGATTGGTAGTGTATAAAAATATAAAAAAATTATGACTGCTTTAATGCAAGAAACATAAGTGTATTTCCACATAATTAATTATATAAAATGGTCTGAAAGTGTAGAATATGTCCCTAACGCTAATGTAAATGTTATTACAGGAAGTCATCACTTACGGAGCAGTCATATACAGGATGTCCCCTCCAGCACATGACATCCAGGATGTAGTATGTTCTGTCCACCTCACTGTAGATGCAATCCAGAATGGTGTAATCTATAGAAAACGTATTTATCAGTTTTATTGTCCAGGATGGCTCAGAACGGCAGACCTCTAGCACACTCTAGTGTGATAAATCTGTAGGACATGTGCAGAGATACAGACCTTTTCCCAGGGCAGAGTTGTGTCTGTTGCCGCCAGGGATAAGAGAAGGGAATCGATTGACACAGTAGCCGCTTTTGGTGTAAGATGCGGTAGATCCCTACAGATAAAACAATAAACATGACAATTAAACAAAAAAGGCTGCATCATTGCGGCTCTTCTGCTCATCAATGCTGCATTTATTTGATCAAAAATACAGTAATAATGTAAAATATTATTACAATTTAAAAGAACCGTTTCCTCTTTTAATATATTGTATAATGTAATTTATTCCTGTGATGCAAAGCTGAATTTTCAGCATCAGTACTCCAGTCTCACATGATCCTTCAGTTGTGCTACTTCAAATAGTGAAAACCGTGATACGTTTTTTTTAAGGATTCTTTGATTAATAAAAAGTTCAAAAGAACAACATTTATTTGAAATAGAAAGCCTTTGTGACATTGTAAATATTTTACTGTCATTTTTGATCAATTTAATGCTAGCTTAATAAAAGTAGTCTATTATTTTCCTTAGAAACAAAATCTTACTAAACCCAAACATTCAAACAGCAGTGCATGTTTGATCACATGATGTGCAAAAAAAATAGGTCCAAACCTTGGAAGCAACAACGAGGGAACGCTTCCCAACTGGACAAACCACCATCAGCCAATCAGAGCTCAGATCTGCAGGGACGTCCACCAACCACTCTGACAACATCAGCTGGAGATATCACACAAATATAAAATAACTTTATAATACAAAATATAAATATTTTTAATATAAAACTTTCCTATTAAAAGACTGTTAATTATACTTCCAGACAGCATCATCATGAAAAAGTATTACATTTGTATGTTTATTATATTATATTTATTATAGTAGGAATATTATATATTGTAAAAGTATCCACTTTTAGCTTATAAATATAAGTTATTACTAGTATCTATAACTGAAAACCATTGTACACTCCTGGGCAAAAAAATGGGCCAAAAATGGCAAAACATTTAGTTTTTTAATGGTCTTTTAACCACTTTATTTAAAAAAAAAAATCATTTGTCAGAAAATTAGCAAGAACTGCAGAAATATTGTAGATAAAGTAACTTAGCACAGCTTAGCCTTTCCCAACTTGCAGAGAGATATTTACAGGAAGAAGAGTCAGTGTTATTCCACTCAATGTTAATGGCTTCAACCAGTTCATGAGTAATTGGAAAAACTGTCTCTCAGTTTGTTTGAGTTGGAGAGATGGACTAATTATTATATTTCTCAGCAGATTTTGGAAGACATCGCTCTGGAGCATGTCAGTGTGTTTAATTGCGATTCATAACTCCATATTCTGCCAAAAACTTCATTCAGTTTATCTGAGAAAGCAATGGCTTTCAATTTAGCTAATTTTCTGACCAATAATTTGTTATTAATACAATTAAAAGCTTGAGTGTTTAGCCATTTTGGGCTTGGCCTTTTCTTTTCTTTAGCTTTGTGTGGGCATTTCCCACTCTTTTCAATCCTTCAAAATGAACAAGATGTTTTTGCTACTGTCCCTTTATAGCTGGTTTATGTAAATGGCTATATCTGTTTTTCTGTAAACAATTTTTTGAGCACCTGGTTGGCGTAATGCTTCGGTAGCTTTTTCCTCTGCTCAATCTCCATCCCCTCTTCATCTGCGCTGTTCTCCAGCTGTTGAGGACTCTTCTTCTCTCCGTCCTCCTCATCCTCACTGTCGACTCCGGTCCAGTCTCCATCTGCCAGACGACGGGCGTGATTCACGTAGTTCAGCCTTTTCCTGAAAACATAATGTTTTTGACTAATGTCACTGCGTCAAAATAAAGCCCAAGGGTTGCTATTGCTAGGGGATTGTAAGTGGTTAAAAGTATAGTTCACCCAAAAATGAAATTTCTGTCATTATTTACTCACCCTCATGTCATTCCAAATTCGTAAGGCCTTCGTTCATCTTCGGAACACAAATTAAGATGTTTTTGATGAAATCCGAGAGGTTTCTGACGTCATTGCAACTTTCAAGTCCCAGAAATGTATTAAAGACATTGTTAAAATAGTCCATGTATCGACAGTGGTTCAACCTTAATGTTATGAAGCGACGAGAATACTTTTTGTGTGCTAAAAACACCCAAAATAACAACTTTATTCAACAATCTCTTCTCTTCCACATTCTCCTATGCTGTTGACGTAGTGTAAACAGTGCAGCGTTTCTTTTGAAGAGATTGTTAAATAAAGTCGTTATTTTGGGGTGGGTTTGACACACAAAAAGTATTCTTGTCGCTTCATAACATTAAGGTTGAACCACTGTAGTCAAATGGTCTATTTTAACCATGTGTTTGCAACTTTTAAAGCCCAGAAAGGTAGTAATGATGTTGCTGCCTGTATGGGGTCAGAAACCTCAAGGATTTCATAAAAAAAATCTTAATTTGTGTTCCGAAGATGAGCAAAAGTCTTACGGTTTTGGAACGAAATTAGGGTGAGTAATTAAAGACAGAATTTTCATTTTTGGGTGAACTATCCCTTTAAGTTGCTAAGCAGATACTCGGGTGTTTACTTAAGAATTGTCCGTTTTGATTTCATGGTGACTTTAACTCACTCTTTCTGGAACTCCAGGAACCTCTTGCGCCGTTCACTCTGCTCCAGAACACTGTATTTGCTCTTGTACTGGGCCAGGCGAGGATGGGCAGCAGATGTGCTGTTGGGTTCTCTGGATACAGAGAAGCTGGAGGAGAGAGCCTGGGTCAGAGACTCCATGATGGACCTGTGACAACAAACACAAGAGTTCTTATCATCCTGAGACACTTATATGCAATAATAAGAGTCGGTTATGTATATGAGACCAATGAGGTATTTCAAAAGCAAACGAAAATCACCTATATTATCACATATAAATAAACACAAAACAAACACCAGCATCACGTACAGATAAACGGACTGCAGGCTGTAAACACGTGATCACAATCCCATCGGAGCTGCTCTAATGTCCTTTACTCATGATGTTGAGTAATAGAAATACGAAGGGAATGACAAACCGGAGGAGTGAAATACACAAACACCTACTTCTGCAGAGAAACACGCTTTGAAACGCAATGGCGCGCGCTGACGTCATCAATCCTCACCGCGGCCGACCAAAATCCGTCGCGGAGTTTCAGCGATTTCGTGAAGTAAGTTATTCATCTCAAAAACAATAAAACAACTTGAAAGGTAAACCCTTGCCCCCCCCCCCCTTTTTATTCCCCATTTCCCTTCTTTTTCTTTTCTTTAATTCACGTTTGCACTTATTCATCTCAAAATCTTTGTATTGTTGTTAAATTTCATTCGATTTACTAAATACAATTCATTTAAAAATATACATACACCCTGCAAAGCATTACAAAAAAGAAGAAATCGAGTATGCAGTGAGACCAACTAGCGTTGCAGATGTTGTCTATAATTGGTCTAAATAATATGTATCCCAATTTGACCTGTGTACCCCCAAATAAATAATATATAACGTTACAGCAGTGGACAGTTATACAAAAAGCAACAGAGTTGAAATTAACAGAATTAAAAATCAGTCCAACAGTACCATTACCAATAGTACCACCTTGGATATTACCAGAAGTAAAAGTAGATCTATTAGGAAAGAAGAACAAAGACATTGGGTTAATTTTTGACTCGTATTCTGTACAGGAATATATATTGATAATTATTATAGTTATATTCAGATTTACACAGATGCATCAAAGAGTTTAGATAATAGGGTAGGAGTAGCATTTTTTGTTCCAGAGTTTCATATTTCAACAGCAAAGAGGATAAGTGATAATGTATCAGTATACACAGGAGAAATGTTAGCAATTCTGTTAGCAGTACAGTGGATAGTGGAAGTAAGACCATTGAGAACTATTATTTGTTCAGATTCTGCATCATCATTAGTCAGTTTACAGAGCAGTCATTCAGATAGTAGAGCCGATATATTGATAGAAATTCATCAAGCATTATATAGAATTCAAATGGGTATTACAGTTATTTGTGTGGGTATCAGCACATATTGGAATTAAAGGAAACGAAAAGGCAGATAAGGCTGCAAAGGAGGCCACAAAAAAAGAAGACATCGATGTAGAAGTTCTTTAACATCAGTAAGATAGAAATGAAGAGCATTATTAAACAGAGTTTGAAGAAAAGATGACAAAAGCAATGGGAAGAAGAGAGAAAACGACGATGGTTTTACAAAATTCAGAGGAAAGTGAGATATAAGTAGGAATAAGGAGAGCTGAGACAATTATATCTAGACTTAGATTCGGACATACAGGACTAAACAGCACTTTATTTAAAATAGGTAGGCCTAAACATAACACCGGCAGATGTGAATACTGTGAACAAGAGACACGTCATGAGATACACTGTAAAAAATATGAGGGAAAAAGAAGGGAAATGATCCAAAATTTAAAAAAGGAAAGAGTATGGTTTGATGTAGTAGAATTTTTTAGGAAAAATTCTAAAAAAAAAAGTATTATGGAATTGTTTTTCATTATTTTAGAATAATTAATATGATTGAGATGATTTATTTTTATAAAAGTAAGTAATAGTCATTCAGTTCCACACTCCATACCAGTTGGTGGCAGTAATGCACCATTTCATTGTGTGCCAACCGCCAAAAAACTAATAGAAGAAGAAGTTACAGCAGCAGAGCAGAGTCTGTTGAACTAGTTTCAGCGAAAACATCTGCAGTAGAGTGAAGTTGTCAGGATTAATAATGAAACGCAGCTACCCCAGCGAGGCAGAAAAAAGAAGAGACAAAAAAGAATGTGGACAAACTCCTCAAATTATCTTCTTTCTTTTCACACAAACTCCAGGGCTATCGGTCAACACCGTCAGCGCTGCAGCAGCTCCTCTCCCGAAGATGAGTTTCCCCTCTGTGACTGTCCCGAGTCCGAGTCCGGCCCCGGAAAATACCAATAATGTGCCGGTGAGTGAAGCTCACGAGCAACACAACAGTGACACACCACAACACATACGCAACACACCAAGGACACCACAGAAACACCACAGACACAACACCACACCGCACAACACACCACAGACACAACACAACACACCACAGACACAACACAACACACCACAGACACACCACACCACAGACACAACACAACACAGACACAACACACCACAGACACAACACACCACAGACACAACACACCACAGACACAACACAACACACCACTGACGCAACACACCACAGACACAACACAACACACCACAGACACAACAAGACACAACACAACACACCACAGACACAACACACAACACAGACACAACACACACAACACACACAGACACACACCACAGACACAACACACCACAGACACAACACACCACAGACACAACACAACACACGACACAACACACCACAGACACAACACCACACCACAGACACAACACACCACAGACACAAACAACACACCACAGACACAACACACCACGACAACACAACACACCACAGACACAACACACCACGACACAACACCACACACACCAACACACCACAGACACAACACACAACCACCACACAGACACAACACACACAGACACAACACACCACTGACCAACACACCACAGACACAACACAACACACCACAGACACAAACAACACACCACAGACACAACACAACACACCACAGACACAACACAACACACCACAGACACAACACAACACACCACAGACAAAACACAACGAAACACCCCACAGACACAACACACCACAGACAAAACACACCACAGACACAACACACCACAGACACAACACACCACAGACACAACACACCACAGACACAACACACCACAGACACAACACAACACACCACTGACAGCAACACACCACAGACACAACACACAACACACCACAGACACAACACCACAGACACAACACAACACACCACAGACACACCACAGACACAACACCACACCGCACAACACACCACAGAAACACACCACAGACACAACACACACACACCACAGACACACCACAGACACAACACAACACACCACAGACACAACACACCACGACACAACACACCACAGACACACCACAGACACAACACACCACAGACACAACACACCAACAGACACAACACACCACACCACAGACACAACACCCACAGACACAACACACCACACACAGACACACACACACACAGACACAACACACCACAGACACAACACACCACAGACACAACACACCACAGACACAACACACCACAGACACAACACACCACAACCACAGACACAACACACCACAGACACAACACACCACAGACACAACACACCACAGACACAACACACCACAGACACAACACACCACAGACACAACACACCACAGACACAACACACCACAGACACAACACAACACACCACACCACAGACACAACACAGACACAACACAACACACCACAGACACAACACACCACAGACACAACACACCACAGACACACAAACACACCGCACAACACAACACACCGCACAACACAACACACCGCACAACACAACACACCGCACAACACAACACACCGCACAACACACCACAGACACAACACCACACCGCACAACACAACACAACACACCACACCACAGACACAACAGAAACACCACAGACAACACCACACCGCACAACACACCACTGACGCATCACACCACAGACACAACACAACACACCACTGACGCAACACACCACAGACACAACACCATACCGCACAACACACCACAGACACAACACACCGCACAACACACCACTGACGCAACACACCACAGACACAACACCATACCGCACAACACACCACAGAAACAACACACCACAGAAACAACACACCACAGACACAACACCACACCGCACAACACACCGCACAACACACCGCACAACACACTACAGACACAACACCACAGCGCACAACACACAACACAACACACCGCACAACACACCACTGACGCAACACACCACAGACACAGCACAACACACCACTGACGCAACACACCACAGACACAACAGAAACACCACAGACACAACAGAAACACCACAGACACAACACACCACAGACACAACACACCACAGACACAACACAGCACAGACACAACACACCACAGACGCAACACACCACAGACGCAACACACCACAGACACAACACACCACAGACACACCACACCAAACAACATTTACATTTATGCATTTGGCAGACGCTTTTATCCAAAGCGACTTACATTGCGTTTCAAGGTACACATTTACATTCTTATCAGTGCTTGCTTTCCATGGGAAACGACCCAAGCACCAACGCTCTACTGTTTGAGCTACAGGAAAATAGACACACAACACAACATAGACACAATACAGACGCAACATAGATGCAACACACCACAGACACACCACCACAACACACAGTTACATGTTAAGGGTTTTTAGATTTGGACTGATATGCATGGAAATCATCATTGTTTTTATGTATATATTTTTGTTGACAGATGTTAAAATGGTGTGTGTTTGTTTAACCTGCACAGATGCATCGGACAATCCTGAGGCGAGGACAAGATCCCCTTCTCTCCATTGAGAGATGCTCGGCGTGCTGCAACATGTATCACTGTAACTACTGTACAATGCTGCATAAACATTTACACGAGGCACAAAATCATGTTACAAATCACTTTCGAAATGCTGTTCAACAGGAAGGTGTGTGTGAATTAATTAACATTTCTTTATACAGCTCAATTATACTGTGTGTGTAAGTTTATCAACCCTTCTGTTTTTCACGTTTTGGCCTTATTATTTCTCCCTAGAATTTGAAAGTAAAAACATATAATGACAAATTATTAATATTCACTAAGTCAACAGTTATAGGCTAATTTTATTTTATTATTTTATGTTACTTTTTCCCCTTATGTTCTTTAATCTCAATCTCGGTCTTATTTTATGTCCATTTTTATCATTGTTAAAGGCAGTTTATTCCAAAACCTCTACAGGATCACTGTACTAAAACTGTATTATTTTACTAATGACTATTGAACTTATTCTTTCTACATTTCAGGTTTTGTCATCATCAAGTGTGGTCTAGGCTGCAGACAAACACCACACTTTCACTGCTGCTACTGCACGTCAACATTAATCAGAAGAGATGCTCTGATTAAACATTTAGCAACTTGTAAAAATACATCATACAGACAGCCTCCACCCATAGTGCCGCCAGCAGCACCACCTACATCCACAGCCAAAGTACCTCCATCAGAAATACCTCCATCCCCAGCAGACGAACCTCCATCAGAAGGACCTCCATCCCCAGCAAAAGTACCTCCATCTCCAGCAGACAAACCTCCATCAGAAGGACCTCCATCCCCAGCAGACAAACCTCCATCAGAAGGACCTCCATTCACAGCAGACAAACCTCCATCAGAAGGACCTCCATCCCCAGCAAAAGTACCTCCATCCCCAGCAGACAAACCTCCATCAGAAGGACCTCCATCCCCAGCAAAAGTACCTCCATCCCCAGCAAACAAACCTCCATCAGAAGGACCTCCATCCCCAGCAAAAGTACCTCCATCCCCAGCAAACAAACCTCCATCAGAAGGACCTCCATCCCCAGCAAAAGTACCTCCATCCCCAGCAGACGAACCCCCAGCAAAAGTACCTCCATCCCCAGCAGACGAACCTCCATCAGAAGGACCTCCATCAGAAGTACCTCCATCCCCAGCAAAAGTACCTCCATCCTTAGCAGACGGACCTCCATCAGAAGGACCTCCATCCCCAGCAGACGAACCTCCATCAGAAGTACCTCCATCCCCAGCAAAAGTACCTCCATCCTTAGCAGACGAACCTCCATCAGAAGTACCTCCATCCCAAGCAAAAGTACCTCCATCCCCAGCAGATGAACCTCCATCAGAAGTACCTCCATCCCCAGCAGATAACCCTCCATCAGAAGGACCTCCATCCACAGCAGTAGCACCATCGTCAGCTGTAAGATTACGTGTCCGACAGCAAGTCAGGGTGTCTTGCACACACTGTTGCATTTAAATAAATAAAAGGAACTTGCTGGTTCACATTAACAGAAATCATAAGCACAACACTTTAATGGGAAGATTTGATTTCCAGTAATATTGAGGATGAATGAAGATTATGATGTGATCCTTTAATACAATAAAAATTGAGTACAAAAAAAAAAGATGATGATGTGGAAACGATAATTGCGACTTTTTTTTTTCACAATTCTGAAGTTTTTCTCTCGCAATTGCAAGTTTATATCTCACATTTTGGACTGTATAACTTGCAAAATTGTGTTTATATCTCACTATTCTGAGAAAAAAAGTCAGAATTGTGAGTTATAAACTCGGAATTGCAAAAAAATAAAGAATTTGTGAGATATAAACTCGGAATTGCAAGAAAATCTTATCAAAATCAGAATTGAGAGATAGTCGTAATTACTTTTTGTAATTCCGAGTTTATACCTCAAAATTCTGAGGGAAAAAGTCAGAATTGCAAGATAAAAAGTCTCAATTTCCTTTTTTAATTTTTTTTATTCCATGGCAGAAACAAGCTTCCATAGATTCATACTATTGATAGCGCATTCAATGAGCTAGCTACTATTTATCCAAACTATGCACTTAAAAAACAATACACAGGTGGACGACTTTAGCAAGTGTGGTCAGTGTGTGTATTTATAAGAAGTCGTCATATTTTTAAAACATATTTATTTTTGCTGACAGATGTTAAAATGGTGTGTGTTTGTTTAACCTGCACAGATGCATCGGACAATCCTGAGGCGAGGACAAGATCCCCTTCTCTCCATTGAGAGATGCTCGGCGTGCTGCAACATGTATCACTGTAACTACTGTACAATGCTGCATAAACATTTACACGAGGCACAAAATCATGTTACAAATCACTTTCGAAATGCTGTTCAACAGGAAGGTGTGTGTGAATTAATTAACATTTCTTTATAAAGCTCAATTATACTGTGTGTGTAAGTTTATCAAGTTTTTCACGTTTTGGCCTTATTATTTCTCCCTAGAATTTGAAGGTAAAAACATATTTAGTGGTGATTGCAAAGTAAAGCATCACTATTATCATTTCACTTGCTTAATCTGCTTCTTCCATACAAATTTCAGCACTGTTTGTCGTAGATGGTGGGATGTTTTGACTCAGATTGGCAAATAGTCTTTAAATATATCACCCTTTCAACTACAGCTGTGTCCTAACACCAACCAAACTAATTCTTTCTACATTTTAGGTTTTGTCATCATCAAGTGTGGTCTAGGCTGCAGACAAACACCACACTTTCACTGCTGCTACTGCACGTCAACATTAATCAGAAGAGATGCTCTGATTAAACATTTAGCAACTTGTAAAAATACATCATATAGACAGCCTCCACCCATAGTGCCGCCAGCAGCACCACCTACATCCACAGCCAAAGTACCTCCATCAGAAATACCTCCAAACCCATCAGAAGTACCTCCATCCCCAGCAGACGAACCTCCATCCGAAGGACCTCCATCCCAGCAAAAGTACCTCCATCCCCAGCAGATAAACCTCCATCAGAAGTACCCCAATTCCCATCAGAAGGACCTCCATTCCCTTTAGTAGCACCATCGTCAGCTGTAAGATTACGTGTCCGGCAGCAAGTCAGGGTGTCTTGCACACACTGCGGCATTCAAATAAATAAAAAGAACTTGCTGGTTCACATTAACAGAAAACACAAGCACAAAATTTTGCTGGGAAAATCCGACTTCCAATAATATTGAGGATTATGCAAATGTTTTGCAGTTTTATGTTTTGTAAAAAAAAAAAAACATTAAAATCTTGTGAAAAACAAATGTTGTGTTCCTGAGACGTAATATACTAAAATGAAATTTTGTATTATTAATATCTTCTTGTTTATTAAAGATTGATTATGTTATTGACTGCATTTTGGATTATTAAGATTAATGGAAATAATATCAGCAACATTTGGTATGGCAAATTACATTAACTAGATTCCTAGAATAAGTCTAATTAATTAGTTAACTAGATATGATTAGAATGATTTAACAAATAGCCTTAAAAACAAGGACAGATTACTTTTAAGTTTATTCACGGTGTTCCTCGCATGCTGAAAAACAAAACATATTAGAGAAAGGTGAGGCAATATTATTTGCCTCTCTCTCTCTCTCTCTCTCTCTCTCTCTCTCCTCTCTCTCTCTCTCTCTCTCTCTCTCTCTCTCTCTCTCTCTCTCTCCTCTCTCTCTCTCTCTTCTCAGCAATTAACGTTTTTTTATCAGGTTAGTGTACGAAGGGTTTGCAATAATGTTAACAGCCAGGGAATGGCGCTTGATTTGCGCTTCACTAGGTTCACAGAGGTGGAGCTGGACGTCAAGCCCCACCCATTTGTCACGTGGTACCTGCTAGTTTTCTCAACGCTGTATTATGATGGACCAATCATAGCCATTTGTGATTATTGGATAATAGTAATTATTAATATATATATATTTTTTTAATATAAAGAGTTCTGTGCGGATTTCAATGTAATCATCATTTGACATTTTATATTTCAAATATTATACTTTCTTATAAACAAATGTCTGCGATAACAAACAAACGTCCAAAAATTGGAATGTGACTAAAAGGCAGATTCGGACGCCCTGCGCCCTAAAAACTTTGTGCCTCATTGCCATTGGTAATAACGCCAGCATTTGTCACTACAATGCATTGTACACTATCTAGATGAGTTACTGTATTCAATCGGATGTGTTTTGAGTTGACTAGAAACTGTTCCAGTGAGATCCTTTAGTTGTTTTCTTGACCGCCGGGCGGCGACACAAGCGCTTCTGTAAATCTCACACTAAACTGCGCGACTTCTCATTGTTCGATCGTCACGTCATGGAAAGAGTTACTGCGTTTCTGCTCAAAGTAAAGAAATACTTCATGAAAAACTCTTCACGGGCCTGTTGAATCACATCTCGAAGGGGATACTTTGAGTGCACAGCGATTTGAACTGGATCTGGGGATTATACATATGCTTTAGATTACGTTTTTGTTCTTTTGTTGGCGGAATGCAAATGCGTTTATTTCTCATCTCTGTCCGGGACGGAATGTTGGTATAATGTTTTCATCTGGAGTTTAGTTCAGCCGGAGTTGCAAAACAGCAGTTTGTTTTTAAATATTTTCACAGCATGCAAGATGGCTAAAACTTTTGTTATGATGAGGCACTGAACTGAATGTGTTTGCCGGTTTCTCAGTTCTGCTGGACGGGATTTGTGGATTAATGGGTTTATTTTTTTTGCGGCTGAAGATTCTGGTTTTGTGGGAATAATGAAGCGACATAAATTAAGAGAAGTTGGAGAATAACAACCTGACAGGGAGTCCCAACATGTAACTCTTTATCTACAAATGTAGAATATCGGATATTATTTCCGAGGAAAATCAAGATTCCTGTTGTCTTCTTTGTGGTCAGTAACTTTGAAGATCTTTATCTTGAAGAATGTTATTTACCAACACCCTCATAACTACTAGTTTTATTAAAGTGCTATGAAGAAATACTGCTGTACTACATTCCCTGTTAACTTTGTATTTATCTAAGCCCTTTTTTCTTACATTAGCAGTTTGAAATGAGGTAAGGGAACTTTTTCTGGCCATTTATTTTTGCATCTGTCTTGCAAAAGTTACAAAAATGTCCCTGAGAGCCAAAGCCCTCTACACTTTCCAAAGTGAGAACAAGGAGGAGATAAGCATCCAGGAGAGCGAAGAGCTGGTTATTTTCGACGAGAACTCTGTGGACGGCTGGCTACAAGGGGAGAACAGCCGAGGAGAGCGAGGCTTGTTTCCTGCCTCGTACGTCCAGATCATTCGGCGCCGATCCGGCTCCAACCTGACGGATCAATCCCTCAGTTCACCTGGAAGCTCTCCTGGTAAGGATTTGTCGTACATCCACACAACTACCCCGACCCCGCCGAGTGACGACGATGACGACTGGGACGACTGGGATGAAACCTCAACGGTGGTTGAGGATGAAGACCCTCGGAGAGGGGTGGGTGCCAATGGACATTCCCAAAGTCCATATTCCAACCCCAACGTCCACTACCGACCCAAGCCACACATGGAGCGTCAGGACAGCATGTCGAGCAACAGGAAGGGCAGCATGGTGGGCAGAAACTTAAACCGATTCTCCAGCTTTGTGCGCTCAGGTGTGGAGGCCTTCGTACTTGGCGACGTTCCCATGATGGCTAAGATCGCAGAGTCATACTCCATTGAAATGGGCCCCCGGGGGCCCCAGTGGAAGGAGAGCCCTCAACCCTTCTCCTGTTCCATTGAAGACCCCACCAAACAGACGAAGTTCAAAGGCATTAAGACGTACATCTCGTACCGCGTGACCCCCAGTCACATTGCCAGGCCGGTTTACCGCCGCTACAAGCACTTTGACTGGCTGTACAACAGACTACTGCACAAATTCACGGTAATTTCCGTGCCGCACCTCCCTGAAAAACAGGCCACGGGACGGTTCGAGGAAGACTTCATCGATAAGAGGAAGAGGAGGCTCATTTTATGGATGGACCACATGACCAGCCACCCGGTGCTGTCTCAATATGAGGGTTTCGAACACTTCCTCATGTGCGGAGACGACAAACAGTGGAAACTCGGGAAGAGACGGGCCGAGAAGGACGAGATGGTCGGGGCTCATTTCATGCTCACGTTCCAGATTCCCAACGAGCATCAGGACCTTCAGGACGTGGAGGAGCGCGTTGACACCTTCAAGGCGTTCGCCAAAAAGATGGACGACAGCGTGATGCAGTTGACGCACGTCGCGTCGGAACTAGTCCGCAAACATCTCGGAGGATTTCGGAAGGAGTTCCAGAGGCTGGGGAACGGCTTCCAGTCCATCAGCCAGTCCTTCTTGCTGGACCCTCCTTACAGCTCGGACGCCCTGAGCAACGCCATCTCGCACACGGGCCGCACCTACGAGAACATCGGGGAGATGTTCGCAGAACAGCCCAAATACGACCTGTTTCAGATGCTGGATAAACTGTCGCTGTATCAGGGCCTGCTGTCCAACTTTCCAGACATCATCCACCTGCAGAAAGGTAAAGTGAGCTCCAACAAACTCAACTTAGTTCATCTTAGTGCTGTCAAATTGATTAATCGTGAATAATCGTATATTACATAAAATCGCGATTAATCGCATCTAACAGAAAAGTTTGTGTTTATATAATGTGTGTGTGTGTATATATATATATTATCGATTCATCGATTTGACAGCACTAGTTCACCCACAACTGACTCTTTCAACAACTGAATTTTTTCTTCTGTGGTTATGTTACACTAATAATAATAAAGAAAAAAAAGTAGAAAGACTAATTTTTTACTAAAGACTAAAGACTCATTCCCCGTCATTGACTGAAATGTCCTGTTTTCACTGTTATAAGGTAGGGGGCACTATTAGAGTTCTGAATCTTCTTATCAAAACATGCGAAGAAGCAGACATAAGTGATAGCATGTAAGCAGATGCATATGTAAAATAAACCAATCATCAACATTAAATGGCACATGAATCAAACAAGGGGGTAATCCATCGACCGGAAGTTGAAGTCGGCCGGGTGCCGCCATCTTGTAGCAGAACTTCACTTGCGTTAGCATTTCCATTGACTCCCATTCATTTTGGTGTCACTTTGACAGCAAATAACTTTACATCTGAGGCGTTTAAAGACTCCATTTGTCCATTATTTATTTCTAAAGAAACACGACAATGTATAAAGGGCTCCATTACATTCTATGTTAAATTATGGCCCCGTAGAAACAGTTTTTGTAAAAATAGGCTAACGATTGCGTCATAACCACTCAACTCTTTGTTGCGCTGTACAGAAATTACCGTACAGACAGAAGGAGAAGCTCGCAGGCAATCGGGGGGACGTCCCGTCAAGGGAGAAGCCCATAGATAATGAGTCCATAAAAGCAACGGGACAAAATATTTCAACAACGTTTTTGGGGAATTGGAAATAATTCGGTATGAGAACTCTTTGCTCAAGTTCCCCGTCTCTGCAAGATTAACGTTGGCAATTTTCACGCACAGCTACTAGAAGATTTACGTCTGTCAGACAGGTTGCTCACGTCATCAAGCTTAGTTTGAGTCGGTTTGAGTCTGTGCGTCAGGAACGGAAGTGCTCAAAAATCGCTAAAAATGGGCTTCAACTGTCGCAACTGAGTTCCAATGAGATGGCTCTGTCAACTTCTTATACTGTCTATGGAATCAAAAATGCCAAATGTTATTAAATTAAATGTCGACCCAGGACGAGCTATAGGAATGTAATGCTTTGGGAGTGTTGATGGACTTGGTCTACTCCATCTATGTTTTGATCATTGCTCCGAATTTGATCCGTACATAGTTTTTGACAAAAGCACGATTTTACCAGTTTTTTGCTCAAAATGTTGCTGCTTTTTTCTAATTTATATTTTTTTAAATAAAACTTCTCCACATTCAAATGTTGATTAAAAAAGTAATACATGAAGGTGGAATAAAGTAATACATGAAGCTGGAATTATTATTATTTTTTTATATTTCGGGGGTCTGTTCTTTCTTTTGACATATTGCATGTTCAGATATTCATACATCAACATATTCTGGGGGCCATGAAACTTTTGTGAAAATGATTTTAAAAAATGTGAAACACTGGCGAGGAAAGAGTTAAAGATATTTGCTGATAAATTAATTAAACACCTTTTAAATGGTTTCTACACCATTTAGTGTGCTTGTTTCTGAACCTACTGACTTGCTCAAATGTGGGGCATGCAGCTGGACTGACCCAGTGACATCATGCCTGTAGGCAGCCAATCACACGGCTTGTTATTTATGAGCAGGGGTTAGTGGGCCTCGCTTTGTGGACTGGAGTGAATTTGGTTGTAGATGATGTCAGGTCAGGTGATTTGCGGAGACATTTTAAAGCTGAAAAGTGATGCATCTGACATTTACAGGGAGTTAAGAAAGAGAAATTCTGGCCCTGCTCCTGACGGGAAGCATCCTCTAAATCACAGGAAGTGAGGGAAATAGTGTGATTAATCAGTGCACTCAAGTCCAAGGCATTAAAGCTCATCAGTTTGTGGCTCAGACAAGCTTCCAGTTTCATTATGATCCTTCTGTGGAATGTCATAGTGATGTTAAGAATGTCTCACTCACGAGAGCTCAGACTTACGCATAGTAAACGCCAGTATTTACTTTACGGGATGACATTTGGACTCACTTTGGGTCTGTTTACACCTAGCCACTTCATGCGTCTCCACTGATCCAATTTGTTAAAACTGTTCCATTTACACTTGGCCATAACGAAACGAATATAAATCCAAATCACGTCAATGAAAGCTACATTTATGAACTGCATTTTATTAATCATGAGCTAATTTCAAGATTAAAGACCGCAATAGGAGAGTGAGCAGCATCAGCATTGGTGAGATAATTTAGTCTGACTGTTTTTAATGAAGATGATTGTGTGTTGAGCTTCAGGATGCAACGTCAGTTTAATTTTTGGCTTGCTGAAGACATCCTCAGCTGTTACAGTAGCACTGTCATATCTGGTTAGTAGCCTATAACACGCTCTCACGCATTTCTTTTGTACCATTTTGGGAGGAGTAAAATTTACATATTCCAGTTTTGATTGAAATGCGTCTCAAATCAGTGATCGGATTTAAATCCGTCTCAAAAGCATTTACTCCTGGTGTTTTCATGATCTGAGAGCATTCCGATCAGAGAAAACGCATGAAGTGACCAGATGTAAACAGGAACTTAAACCCTTAAGATTTGTGCATATTCAATTCCAATCCAGTCATGTTTAGCAAGTGTGAATGGCAAAAAATCATCATCATCATTATAAGAAAAGTAAATAAATAGTAGTCATTATAAAGAATATCTGTAATGAGTCTATAGCCCCTTTCACACAGAGAATGTGACCCGGCATTTGTCCCGGGATTGTTTGATTTCGGTTCATTCACACTGCAAGTGATTTGCCGGGATCTGTGAGTGCGTTCACACACAACCCGTTAATGTCCCGGAAAGCCGCGTGACGTCAGGATGAGACGTGTAACGTACGCGTCGAAAACATGTGCACGCGCGCACCTTTCCACAGAGCTGGCGAACGATCGCAGCTTCAGCGCGGATAGTGAAGAGCTCCTGTCTCTGCTTCATTCCAGGTTGCAGAAATTTTTTCGTTCTTTCTTTGTAGATGACGAACACAAACTTTCTTCTAGAGCAACAGAGTCGCGCGATGGCACATGCGTCATCACTATTACACACCCCTTACGGCATTGGTTCTGGCTTTTGTTCACACAGCGCGCGTTCCCGGTCTGAACACGGCAATATTACTAGGTCCTCAACCCGGGATCGATCCCGGCATCAATCCCGGGTCGTGTTTGTGTTCACACAGAAGGCGTTCTGGCAATTTGCCGGCAATTTGCCGGGTTCAAAGTGCTGTGTGAAAGGGGCTTATGGTTGGATCATTATTGCAGTGATTATTATGTTTCTAGCATGTTATATGTTTGGCAACAGTTCTTCTAACCCTAATTTATGGAGTGTAGCTTTTAATTTCTTCAACAACCATGTAGGAAGACACAACATGGCAAGATCTTGACCAAAAATGTATGCACCTCTTGATGGAAGAACATCAAAACATTAATTTATATCAAGAGGTGCATACATTTTTGGTTAAGATCTTGTATTGACAATGCAAGAGTCCAGCGCTCTGTAAAGTCTCCTCCAGCACATCCCAAAGACTTTCAGTGAATTTAAGATCTGGACTCAGAGGAGCCGATTCATGTGTGAAAAGGATTCTTCATTCTCCCTCACAACCATTCTTTCACAGTTTGAGCCTCATGAATCTAGACATTGTCATCCATGTTGTGTCTTCCTACATGGCTGTTTAGGAAATTAAAAGCTACACACTCCATCAATTAGTGTTAAAAGAACTGTTGCCAAACATGCTAGAAACATAATAATCACTGCAATAATGATCCAATCATAGACTCTTAAGCATTTGACTATTTAGATCCAAACAGCAACTTTTTTTTGACCGGGCAGTGTGTGTGTGTGTGTGTGTGTGTGTGTGTGTGTGTGTGTGTGTGTGTGTGTGTGTGTGTGTGTGTGTGTGTGCGTGCGTGTGCGTGTGTGTGCGTGTGTATGTAGTCATCTATCAATAATCGTAGCTGTGTCCAAATGTTTGCCTGGTAGTGGATATTTATGCTTTTCTGACCACTTTATTTGTATTCATCATCATCAGCAGCAGCAATGCAGCAAAGCAATGCACTTTTTTAATGTTTAAAGGTCCTGTTTATGATTTCAGACACTTTGAATTGGACTGGCCCAATCTCCAAAATCTCTCCCTCAAAAGACATACCAGCAAAACTGAACAAGCAGTTTGCTTTATAGGCAGAAAGAGTGATAGAGGCGGGTGTGATTCAGTGATATCTGTCGGTATTCAAACTGTAATCAAAGTGAGGATTTAATGTTGTTAAACAGGTTAATGCTGCATTCATGTGTTCATTGTGGTGAGATCAGTAGATTGTGGAGGAGAACAGAAATATGTATCATCCTTATGACCGAGTTAGTTTGCTGAAGGCGTGATGGGTCACATGACCGAGCCACATGCCAGACCCCAGATTTACGGTTAATGATTTTTAAATCAATGGAATATAGATTTTTTCCCTTAAAGTAGTAGTGATTTTAGAGTCCTTAAATCATTAGTGTGCCTTTTAGGTTTGTTAAAGTGGCATTATTCTCCAGGATTAGTTAGTGCTTATCAAACAACCGCCCTAAGCAAACAATTACCATGTGAGTGTGTTGAAAGGAGGCCAGTATGATTGCTCCAGTTTCACGTCCACACCCTATATAACGGTCGTAACATGATTACTGTTCATGTTTAGACACAATGGATCTTAGTGTACAATGGATAATGCTGTTTTTAAATAATCAAGTTGCTAATAGCAACTAATGGACACAGAACACGCCTCCTACAATAGAAGTCGATTAGAGTTTAGTGTGTTGCGCTGCTGATGTCAGACACAGGCAGATTTAGCAACAGTCATTGATGTTTGACTTAAGTTCAATATTTAATATGCTCATTAATACCTTGATTTAGTATCATTGACATATAATTATAGTTTTGATAATAATATTTTATTATAATATCATATATAAAAAAGTTATTTATATAAAGGTATTTATATGTATATTTTATGTATTGTATATAGTGTTTAAAATATTTCTGTTTGTTACATTTTCAGTTTTAGTATTTATTATTGCTGAATCAACCCAAATACATTAATTTATACCAACAAAATTAGTTTTTATGGGTTCAGAAATGGGTAACAATTGCAGGTTAACACTTTTTATGATTATGATTTTATGAATATGTAGAGATTTGATTGTATAGAAACATTTTAGGCTGTGATATATTCATAGTAATCTATATATAACAATAATTAGGGATGCTCGATACATCGTCCACCATGTTGTTGGCCGACATATGTTAATTTTTAATGTTATCGGCCTGATAAGACAATATGGCTGATATTATTAAAGCTGATAAATAATGTATTATTTTCTTCAGCTGAGACACGTCAGGTGCATGATAGTTTTGAATTGCTTTAAATATGATTGAATCACGTTAAAAAAGGAGAATAAAGTGCAACGTGTAGCGCAAGTCTGTCATAAGCTCCATAAAATGATGATGAGAAGATTATTATAATTGTGTGCTTGGGATGGTGAGACTTTTGTTTTTGTAATCAGGCTCTCAAATATTATATAAAAATTTGGATCCAATATATCATTTATCGGTATCTGCCAAAAGTTTCATATTGGTGCATATCAGGGCTTATTTATATTGATTATGTCAGCAGAAAATGTAATTTTAGTGGCAAGAAGACTTAAAATAAGGTGCACAATATGACCAATGACATTTAGCAAGTATTAAATCTGATAAACTGTTAGTTTCCTCTGAAGGACATCCTAAAGGGGCTTGTCCAACAGTTAGGGGACAGTGTCTGTAACGTTTTGACTGCGATATCTTAAAATTGAGCATCTGTTTCTCTTGTGAGCCGCACGACAGCACAGGGAGAGATCAAAGAGAACCAATGAACTGAGGAAAAACAACACATGACCCAGCGAAATAATAACAGCCCTCTCTGAGCGCGCTGCGTTCGGCTTTAACGCGTCCCGGCCAAAGAGCCGTAATCAGATCCTCCGTGGGACGCCAGGACACTTGACCTGACGTCCAGAAGTCAGCTTGAACCCGACCAAACCCAAATCCTCGAATTAAAGGCTATGGAAATATTTAGTTCTTCCAAAACCAGTGGGAAGTTAATTTGGATTTTAATCCTTAACATCTCCCACCTTAGCAAATAGGGAGAGAATGAAAAATACGAGTAAAAACAAAAGGCGTTCCAGGCCTCGGGATCCGCGTGTACAGTAGTCATGAACTCTTTGGCTTTTATGGGTGTTGGTCTGATTTTATTGCCAGTAATACACACTCTCTCTCTCACACACACATACGTCAGAGTTGTGCATTTTTTGTTGCTTTTAGCTTTGAAATAAAGAGGAATAACATGTCAGGGCAAGACATTGAATTCCTCTCCTCCATTTCTGAGCCGCTCTTGGCTAACTTGCAGGAAGTGAGCCGGTTTTGTACTTCACACATGTGTCTTAAATAATCAAGAAGTGTAGCGTGGGTGAACAGGAGAGGCATACAAGACTGCATATGATCTCTCCACACCTGTGCTGTAATAGAGCAGTTGAGAACACATAGCTAACTTAGATTTTACTCACATGTTATACTTTAGCCACACCTATTATGGCATTTAAAATGTTCCTAATATTGTTCTGGGAGTCCCCAACAACAGTTTTACATGCATGCAATGACAAAAAACACTTTTGTTGTCTTATAATATGCATTTATTTTTACCTGATTTGCTCACCGACTCGTTCAACGACTATTTTTTCCAAACCCCTCCTTTGCGTGACGCTAATCTGCGGTGATTGGTCAGATGACCCAGTCAGTTATTGTTTGCGTTAGCCCAACGCATAAACATATTGATAAAGCACTGCAGTACTACAATACGCTCTATTCTTTATGACAACTCCAATAACAATGACAAACATTTCACATATTTCAAAAAAATTGACATTGGAGACCTAGATGCTGCGCTGAGCGTAACTTACACAACACACACAAATACTTATTGAGCATGCTACAAAACACATACAAGCAACAATTATTAATAATACTTACAGGTTGTGATTCGGAGGAGGAAGCCGATCCAAATAAAACTGGTACTGAACCTTCCTTCAGTATCAACCGGCTCGTAGAATCCACACTTGAAAGTATTTATGTTTGTAAAGCAATCGTCAGCACAAGGTTGGGCTATACTTGTGTGGTTTATTGTAAATATAAACTCTAGCCGCTGATTCTTCACATGCTCGTCCCTGGGCAGTGAAAAAAGGGTCGCTTTTGATTCGCACTTCAGAACACAGCGTCTTGTTGTCGACATGATGTTTTCTATGGTGTCTGCGCGCCGCGCGCAATTAGTGGGCGCGGCCAATTTGATATTTTTTCGTCTTGACGTCACAACGAAAAGGAAAATGACTCATTGGAAAAACGATTCATTAAATTCACTCAGAGTCGACTCTTTTGAGAGACAATAACTTTTTTTACGGTGAACTTTCATGTATGAAACTTTGCAGTATGTTTTTGTTCACTTAGATCTATGTTACACTAGCCAGACCCACATCAAGATGTTCGGTCTGGGAACTCTCCATTGACATCCTCAATCCGAGGGGCGGGATAAACGGTTGTCTTTCAATATCCCTTTGCACGCAATAGGATAGCGCTACAACCAACCAGAGCAACGAACGTTGTGGCTGAGTGAGTCCCATGCGTTTTCCACCAGCGGAGCTAATTGATATATTAAACTTTTGCCGTATCAGGTCGGGAAAACTCCAAACACATCTTCCTTTTTTAAGAATGACATAAGTGAGGTTCTCTTAACTCCAAGTTCTCCAGAGTCACGGCCAAAGCCGATTCGAAAGACCGCTGCATCTTCATTGTTTTCAAGTAGCAGGGAAATCACCTATGGAAATCACGCGGAACTGCGTCATGAACTTGCCGTCATTGTGTTAAGCCCGCCCGCCGACTCTATACACGATGTGTTGGCCTGACCAGTTTTTGTTTTTTCCAGCTCAAAAGCCTATGGAGAGTTGCTAGACCACACTGGCTGCGAAATAATTTTCGCTGCCGCTAGGGTGCGTCTAGATTTCTAGCCTAATGTTACACACTACATGAAAGGTAATTTTCAAAATTCCATAATAGGTACCCTTTAAGAAATTAAAGGGACAGTTCACCCAAAAAATCTGTCATTATTTACTCACCCTCATGTTGTTTCCAAACCTGTATGAGTTTCTTTTTTCTGCTGAACACTAAAGAAGATATTTTGAAGAATATGGGTAACCAAACAGTTGATGGACCCCATTGATTTTATAGTATGGAAAAAAAGATACTATGGAAGTCAATGGGTGCCATCAACTGTTTGGTTACTGACATTGTTCAGATATTTTTGAAAACCAATTTTACTTTTCTGACCTACTTTTAAGTGCTCCAAGGGTGTTTTTAAGGCATCACTTTTGTGATGATGCTAATGCTAAATTGCCTTATTGAATGCTCTTTTTGGCATTTAATGTTTGAGTTTTGCAGTCAAATGCATATATATATATAATATATATATATATATATATATATATATTATATATAATATATAAATATATATATATATATATATATATATATATATAGGCATTAGATATGTCAGGCGCCACAAAACTTAATTTTGAAAAGCATACATTTATATTAACCTAATATACTTCTTTTGTACAAGTGTTTTGCTTGAAAAGCATGCTTGTGCAATTTTTTTTGGCCTATACCTTTATGGTTTGTTTCTCCCCTTCTGGTGTCTGAGAATTTGCTCTGGGATAAATTGAGCTGTGACTGTTTTTTCCAGTCTGAAATTCCTCTGTGTTTCCGCGGCAGTGCTGTTAGACACATTAAATGCAGCTCTGAGGCTTCAGGTCAGTTATTCTTTGTGCTGTTAACATTCGTTTCACCTCAAAGACTGAGAGAAAGCTCAGATCATACACTGATCCTAATTTCTGACTGCAATTAGCATCATGCTAGCCTATGTGGTGTATTACATTTAGTTTGTTTGTGATATCATATTGAGGTTTTTCTAATTTAAGAAAGTATAACACAAGTATGTTGTATATCGAGAGTATAAAGAGCTACAACGATTTGTTATGTTTACTTGAAGTAACTTGAGTAGGAAATGTTAGCGTTGCAAGTCAATTGGTTAGCTGGAAGCACTACAGAAATGTTTACTTTGACATTTTTCTTAATTTAAATAACTTGAAATTGTATTATAATTCAGAAGACACTATTTTACAGTTTAATACTATGTAGATCAATAAGCCGTGCTATGGTTTTGATTAGACACTGACTAAAATATCCCCAGAAAAATAATTTAGGGTGCCAAGGGAGTTTGTTTTCCATCTGAAAGCCTCGAGACTTTCCTCAGAGTAAACAGAAGCCATATAGTGTTTAAATTGGGAAAACAAATAAATAGACACTCACTGACCACAAAAAGTGATGCGTAGACATTTTACGGATGCACAACTTCTCTTAATGGCTCTGTTAGCACACGTACAATGAAGTTTTGCATGTTGGAAAATACAGAAGAGGAATTCACTTAATTCCTCTCATTCACAGAGTGCTTTTAAAGTTTTGTTACTGAACATCACAGAACAAAGTGAGCAAAACCAAATGTTTAGAATGATAGTAATGTGAGCACAACTGTGGATCATAAGAAATGGTTTTTGAGCAACAATTCAGCATATTAGAATGATTTCTGAAGGATCATGTGACACGAGACTGGAGTAATGATGCTGAAAATTCAGTTTTTATCACAGGAATAAATTACAATTCTACATTCAGACTTTAATTTCTGTCTCTTTAAATAAACTTGCGTTTTGCATGTGAGATATTATAATACGTCTGTCATATTGAGCATGGCTTTTTTGAACTCAGTCCTGCAGACTTGTGTGCGTTCGAGTGAACAGAGAGTCAGTGCTGGACCGTGCCTGGCACCGCTGGACACTTATTCTGTCTCTCCGTCGTGAAAAAATCCCCCTACTGTTTCATTGTCCCCTAGAAAAACATCATGGAAAATAGGTTGTTTTCCTTTGCTTTTTGTCACATTACGGCTCATTAATGTCCACGCCTCTTAGTGTTTTGGCAGTCTGGCAAAATGAACTACACCAGGCAGAGGTTAGCCAATCATTACAGAGGTCATTTACATGTCATTTGCATACATAGTTTTAAACGGTGTACATTCATATGATATAAATATCAGTAGCATACTACTGTATAATAAGCAGTTTTATTTTATATCGTATGTGGGTCGCCATGTTGAGATCACATGACCAGCCGAATATGACAAAATTTTCAGCTTTATCTTGTTAACCTCCCTGTTATTGGATATTTTCATAAAATATGTGATTAGCTCATTTCTACAACAGCATCAGTAACAGACATTTGATTTTGTATGAACTGTTTTTCATGCATGAAAGCCCATTTTTGCCACATAAGAAAACATTTGGTCAATCGTAATTATGAATCATTATAAAAAGTTGAAATTATGACATACTAATTCATAATTATGAGATAAAAAGTGAAAATGAGAAAAAAATTAAATTAAGATATGCTAAAAGTTTTTGACTCTTTTTAACGTCATGAATGAGTCGAAATTATAAGATAAAAATGGACATTTTGAGAAAGTTGAAATTATGACATACTAAGTCATAATTATGTGACTGTCAAAGTTATGACATACTAAGTCATAATTTATATAATTATGAGTTTAAAACGTCAAAATTATGATATACCAAGAATGTTTTTGACTTAGTTTTCATAGATGAGTCAAAATTAGGCTATAAGAGTGGAAACTTGAGATGAAGTTTAAATTATGCATACTAAGCATAAATATGTGATGGAATTCAGGACAAGTCTTAATCGAGATCAATTGAAATGATGAGATAAAAGCCAAATTACGACAAGTCTTATTACAGAAAAAGTAAAAATTACTTTGACTTTTCATCTCATATTTCTACAGTATGTCATCATTTCGCTATTTTATGCCATTATTGTGACTTAGTATGTTTCAATTTTGACTTTTCATCTCATAATTATGATTTGCCAAAACATGATTGAATTTCTTATGTGTTGGAAATGGGTTTCCATTCCTCAGGACAAAATGCTACAAAAAGTGAACAATCAGCCATTTTACTCAATGTGGTTAGAAATGATTTCCAAAAATAAATATGCAAACCACAACCTTGTTTACAGGGCAAAATATTGTCTTATTTTAGATGTTCGGTGAGGGAATGTAAACACAAGGTCTTTGCATACGGTCTGAGCTTTCATTTGACTGTACTCGTTTGTTCTTTGTGGTGTTTTCACAGTGGGTTTGTAATCCGTCAGTCTGTGTGGACTGAAAGGAAATAAAGTAATATATTGCTGTGTATCAAATCCCAAACACAAAGAACACAGGGCTGGTCTTCCTGTGTCAGATTACAGGTGTGTGCAGCACTGTCAAACACTGACCTCTGATCAGTCATACACACCCCATATCTAATCCCTCATGCTGTCCCTGACCGTCTGTCTTCTGTGCTACACATGTGATGATTTGGTGGATCTGTCTGTTCAGGTCTCCAGATTCAGTCCTGTGACTCAGCGTTCAGATCTCAGATTCTCATGAGTGCTGGTTTGTTCTGTCACAACAGGACGTGAATGATTAGAACCGGTTACGCTGGAAACGTCAAACAAATATGGGACTAAAGGCACTTTTATCTGACAAGTGAAAAAGATCTGAGATTCACTGAGCTGGGAACATTTAAAAAGAATTTCGTATTTTTTTTTCTAATACTGGAGTCTCGTTTTGGCGTATGCTATGCAGAGCAAGAGTTAGAAAAAGTTGGTGTAATGTAAAGGTTAACTAGCCTAGAAATCTAGACGCACACTAGCGGCAGCAAAATTTATTTCGCAGCCAGTGTGGTCTAGCAACTCTCTATAGACTTTTGAGCTGGAAAAAACAAAAACTGGTCAGGCCAATCACATCGTGTATATATAGTCGGCGGGCGGGCTTAACACAATGACGGCACAGTTCATGACCGTTCCGCGTGATTTCCATAGGTGATTTCCCTGCTACTTGAAAACAATGAAGATGCAGCGGTCTTTCGAATCGGATTTGGCCGCGACTCTGGAGGACTTGGAGTTAAGAAAACGTCACTTAAGTCATTCTTAAAAAAGGAAGATGTGTTCGAAGTTTTGCCGACCTGATACGGCAAAAGTTTAATATATCAATTAGCTCCGCTGGTGGAAAAACGCATGGGACTCACTCAGCCACAACTGTTCGTTGCTCTGGTTGGTTGTAGCGTTATCCTATTGCGTGCAGAGGGATTTTGAAAGGTAACCGTTTATCCCGCCCCTCGATTGAGGCATGTCAATGGAGAGTTCCCAGACCTAACATCTTGATGTAGGTCTGGCATGTCAGGCTAAAGGTTAACCCTTGTTATGTTTGAATTCTGGGAAAGATTTTTACGCTGCAGGTCAAATTGACCACCAATTATATTAAATATAATAATTAACATTCTTGAAATAAAAAAAAATGACACCTTCATTGTAGTGTGCATTTCTTTGGATAAAAGTGTTAGCCTGGCTCCGCCCTCCTACGTACTTCCGCTCAAGTTTCATTTTCCTTCAGTACTACGTCTGGGATTGTGCTGTAGACTTTGGTTTTCTGGCAGCGGAGAAAGATGCGAGCGAAGCCATTCGGTCTGTTGTTGCAACGCTGTCGAATATCAAGAAGTTAAAGCCGGAGCAAGAACAAACTTTGCTTAGTTTTGTTGGTGGCCATGATGGTGTGGCCCTCCTCCCCAGGGGTTTGGGAAAATATGTCACGACCAAACATTAGCGATTGGTTATGGGCAGGTCCAGAGTGACTCTGGGCAGATCCAATAATTTTAGACTTCAAGAGTAACAGCCTACAAGGAAGTAAACGCTTGTCAATGGAGCGGTGCCAGACTCTATGTACAAATGAAATGAAATGTACGAGAGTCTGGTGGGACCAGGCTATAAAAGTGTCTGCTAAATGCATAAATGTACATTTTAATACCCTCAGAAGTTATTTAACAAGCTGACAAAAAAAACCTCCAACATATTTTGGGTCTGTGCAGCTGCAGTTAACCATTAAATTACAAATTAAACATTAAAATGAATGAGAAATTGTCACTATATATATGTGAATATAGTAAAGTGTAATATATTCCTGTGATCAAAGCTGAATTTTCAGCATCATTACTCCAGTCTTCAGTGTCACATGATCCTTCAGAAATCAGTATAATATGATTATTTGATGCTCAAGAAACATTTATGATTATTATCACAGTTGAAAACAGTTGTGCTGCTTCATATTTTTGTGCAGATTATTTTTTTTCAGGATTCTTTGAAAGTTCAAGAGAAAATCTCCTAGGTTAACCAGTATTTCCAACAACTCAATTTAATAATACAAGGTTTGATTAATATTCAGTGAATTGTCAGAAAATATTGTGTAAAATTGGTTTAAAATTTTATATATATATATATAATCTGTACTATATATAATTTATTTTTTTCTATATATTATCGGATAATATATATTAAATGTATTTAAAATATATTATTATTGTTTTACATTTATTTAATATATATATATATATATATATTATTAATATAACAGTTAATATTCAAATCTAAATTTAAACTACGACTTTGTTTACAGGACATATTCTCTTAATTTACTCCCTTTAATACTTAAAAATATGTTATTAGATACATATTATAAATAATATATATTTATTTATTATGTTTTTATTTGCTAAATCAGTCTGAGACATGGATACCAATTGCCTAGTAGTTTCCTTGTGTGCAAAATTTTGTAAATATATTTGATAAATCAGTCTGATTTTAGTAGAAGTTTTCTTCAGCACCATAGCTAGTGTTTGACTAGTATTTAGTGCATATATTTCAACATTTTTAAAACCTCTCTTTTGCTTCTTTTCAGGTGCTTTCGCAAAGGTAAAAGAGTCTCAGCGCATGAGCGACGAGGGGAAGATGGACCAAGAAGAAGCAGACGGCATTCGCAAACGCTGCAGGACTGTGGGATTCGCCCTGCAGGCCGAGATGAACCACTTCCACCAGCGCAGGGAGGTGGATTTCAAAGAGATGATGCAGGCGTATCTCCGCCAGCAGATCGCCTTCTACCAGCGCGTAGGTCAGCAATTAGAGAGAACCCTTCGCATGTACGAGAGCCTCTAGAGCCTGATCTTTGACCTCTGGACTGTAATGGAGATACAACGCTCCTGTGGACGGATATGCAAACGCTTTTTTACTCCCAAAGTTGGAATTTTTGAGGCATTTTCCGGGACACTCTCGCTTCTGCACTTAAAAATGTCACTTTTAACCCCAGAAACCAACAATGCAGATGCCTTTGATAAACCATACATGTATATCTTCATGTTTTGAATTTTATTTAAATGCCTGTTAGATAAGTCTTTTAGATTGCCTGTTACTTTTAAAAATATTTTTTATTGGATACTCACAGATTCAGGTGTGCGAATGATGTCACCTGCGTGTTAGCCGGTGCAGACGCTAATTTGACGCTAATTGACGCCAAAAACTGGTCATGTTACAGAATTTGTTTACGCATTAGTTTGCTAAAATGCAATTATCTCTTAAAACATCAACATTACAAACATTGTGACACCGTGTCTTATCCAGGCGCAATGCAACAAAAAAAGTGTCAAAAGAAAAAAGCTGAACTTTAAATTTTCTGTTTATGTGAGTTGCTCGTATTTGCCCCCTCTGAACCTCACTGTGAGCTACGAGGTTGATAATTGACGGTTTAATTGTTTAACAGCTGAATTCCTTGTGAAAAACTACATTACCCATGATGCTGTGCAGAAATTCCACCAATCAGAGAGTCGCTACAAGCAAAACGTGCCAAAAGAGCTGTTTAGCTCCACCCAGTCTTGTGAATGTATATTTTGCAAGATATTTTGTTATATATATATATAAATATATATAATCAATATTTTTTAAATGAGTGTTCTTATATTTATCAATCGTTTTGATGATGCTATTTGCAATGCTTCATGAGATTGTAGTTCTTTCCATCACTAATGCCGTTAAGTACACAGTCTTATACCTGTGTACTTTTGTCTGATTTTCGAATACTCTTGCTTCAAATCAAATTTGTCATGTTGTGATTCACCTCGTAGCTGATTGGCTTGGTTCATGTCTTAAAACGCTTTTTTTTTGCACTCTATTAAACAAAACATGTTCTGATTGGCTGGAATATGTTGCTTCGGGGCAACATTTGGCTTTTAGTGACGATAGTAACATGACTTGGCGCTTGAGACGTTCAACTGCTAAATTTGTTTGGACTAGATGAGCAAAGAATTAAACCCACATAGCAAGTTCATGTGGCTTCTGCTCACTTCCAAGAAGTTTAATCGGATATCATGTTAAACTAGTTCCCCTTCAGGCAGCAGAAGATTCCTGAGTTTACGCGAAAGTCGTTTTCTGATCTGATACAATTCAGGGATTCAGATGAATCACAGCAAGCTTGCATTGCACGTTCTTCCACGCTGGATGGTCCGGTACTAATTTCTCCTTATTAAGACAAAACATGTTTTTGTGAATTATTGAGCAAGAATCCCCACCCAGAGATTCTGTGTATCAGATGGAAACACTTCAGTATTAGCATTAGCATTTAGCCTAAATGTTTGTTGTTCAGGGTGTTTCAAAGGCAAAATGGAGCTCATATCCTCCTCGTCTCCTTTTTGTGTACCCTCAGGAAAAACTTGAGAGGACTTTGAGCTTATGTTAATGGGGTTTGTTTTAATTTCCTCAAAAGTAGGCTAATCTTTATTTTTAGTTGCTTGGTTTAAGGGGTACAGAAGTTTATGTAAGTCTCAAGGCTGCAATCTGTGGTTAAGAGTTGTGATTTTTACAAGGCTTTTGGTTTAACTGTAAAACTCGTCTCAAGTTTCAGATTGTAAACTTAGATGTTCACTGTTTGCACACTTAGTAAATGAGGACCAAATGTAAACCTTTTGGGTTTACCAATGTTTTACTATAAACATGTTCAAATTGGATTTGGGCACAAGCAATGTATTAATGAATAAAAGCCAACATGAAATCACCGAAATTGACCGTTTACTTTCTTAATACACATTAATGCGTTTTTTTTTTTCAATGGATGAAATCAAATTTAACTCTTTCCCCACCATTGACTGAATTTTCTGGCTTTCCGCGTTTTCACTGTTGTACGGTAGGGGCGCTATTGCACATCTTCTGAAAGATTTTTGAATCTTCTGATTAAAAACACAGGTGAAGAAGAAGCAGAAACAAGCATGAAGCTGGAATAAAAAATTTTTTTTTTAAAGCAGAGGGTCTGATGCATGTTCAGATGTTCATGCAACAAAATATTCTGGGGGCCATGAAACTTGTGAAAATGATCAAAAATGTCAGCAACTTTTTTCAAAAACACTGGCGGGGAAAGAGTTAACACAAAATTTAGCTTTTTTGATAGTCAAAATATGTTGTATTATGAAAGTAAAATGGCTTGCGAACAGCATCTTATGTTGACTTTAACGTGATCATCGCTCTTGTGGTTTGTAGAAGTTGTGTTTTGGTGTCCAGATGTTTATGTGCCCACAGAAGGAAATGGTCATCGCTTTCAAATCAGTTAAAGCAACACTGAAAGATCCGTAGGGGATTTCTTTTCTGGTAAAGCAGGGGAGGAACATGCACATAAACAAAAGCCTCTACTCCTAATTCTCTGGAAAACCTTGGAAGGCAAACAGACCTTGTGTCGAGATTGCGTGTGTCCACTTGGCGACTTCACTCACATTCCGGGATACAGCTCAAACGCACAGCTTTAGTCATACCAAAGCAAAGACGGTTTTCCATGACTAGACTAATCCAAATATTCCCTTTTCTTAATGGTCTCGCACTACAGTCAACAGCAATGTCACACACCGGAAGATGGATTACACACAGACAGACTATAGAAATGGACACAAAACGTTTCTTGGGGAACGGCAGACCTCACACGGATGATTTTGGACTCTTGTTAGGACGTGTGAAGCCGCGTCCAGCACATTGCTCTGTGTTTACTCACTGTAAGAAGGACAGTAGGATTTATATAATGTGTAGATTTTACACTTTTACACAGTTCTGTGTCCAACAGGGGATCTGAATAAAGAGATCTCAAAATGGATTCAGTGTTTTTTTTGTATAGGGAACTTTTGTTTTGTAAAGCAGAGATTTATGAGTGATTGCATGCATTCTGTTGCAAACCACCAATAAAATGAGAATTTAGCTAAATGGCACTGAAGTAGCAATGCCAGCAACATCAACGGATAAAAATAACCATTTTTTTGTTTTCAATTAACTTATTAGGGAACATGTGGACATAAAATATCTATCTATCTATCTATCTATCTATCTATCTATCTATCTATCTATCTATCTATCTTTATCTATCTATCTATCTATCTATCATGTGTGACAGCAGAATTCGTGGCGATAAACTATTAGAATTAATAAAAGATGACAAATATGTTAATCATTTTTTTCTTAAATGATAAGTAAAATACACATTCACATGTGTATTTCATTGACACATACACACGAAAACATATTTTTAGACTGAACTAGATTCCTCTGGAGGTCAAGCCTTCTGAAGACGAGGAGGAATTTTCGACAGATCTGAAACTGCCAGCCATCTTGTGTGCAGATGAGCAGCTGATATAACGGGAAAAAGCTTGGGAAATGCCTAGAAAATATGATAAGATCGAGATAACAGCACTCCAGAATCAGGAGATGCAAATTCTTTTTGATTAAATGGGATTAACATAGCAATAACACAATGAAAGTTAGCTTTGTAAGGTATTTACGAGCATATTTTGAACAAAAGCTCACAAAGCACTTCAGTGGAGTGTCTGCAGTGGGTCTCCGGCTCGGCTCTGACCCCTTAAGCAGGAAAATCCATAAATAATGGCTTCAAAGTCTCTTGATGTTTCATCCAGAGACACCCCCCCCCGCCCCCCACCGCTTTAAAAAAAAAGGATTTTCACTAAATATAGGCCAAAGGTCTTTGGCTTCTTAAGGTAGAGTTATAGAGGAGCATTGAAGCAGAAATCATGCACTGAGCAGCTGTCATTGTGATGTAATGATGATCCAGGACTGTATGAAGAACAGCTCTTGATGTACGTGTGTCTGGCAGTGAAAGGAAGGCCAGATGGTAATGTTCTCTTAACATGTAGTCCTTAATCTGTTCTTTGCTGCTAGTCATGTTCTGAAGAGTTTCTTCTGTAAAAGCAAAATATGACATACACTAAGTCGTAGTTTGGGGTTAATCGTTTTTAAATTTTTTTTTAAAGAAATTAATACTTCTATTCAGCAAGGATGCATTCATTTGACAAAAAGCTTCTGTAAAAGCTTAAAATGCTGTTCTTTTGAACTTTCTATTCGTCTAGGAATCCTGAAAATTGTGAAGCAGCTCAACTTTTTTAAGCATTGATAATGATCAGAAATGTTTGTCATATCAGCATATTATAATGATTTATGAAGGATCATGTGACACTGAAGACTGGAGTAATGATGCTGAAAATTCACAGTAATAAATTACATTTTACAATATTAAAAGAGAAAACACTTATTTTGGATTGTAATAATATGTCACAATTTCATTGTATTTTTGATCAAATAAATGCAGCCTTGTTTAGCAGAAGGACTTATTTAAAAAAAATTCACAGGCCCCAAACTTAATACATAAAGATTAGTATTTTAATTTTAAGATTTAAAAAAATAATTGGAACATAATTTGGAACACAAGTTGCTGCCTTAAATTTTTAAGTACAATAAACTTGGATGTTTAAGTAATTTCTACTTAAAATTACATTAAACTCCCTTTTATTGAGTTGAATCTTGTATAAAAAAAGTTGAACTTATTTTAATGATTTAATTAAAGCAATGTAAATTAGGCTAATATATGAAAAATGTATTATAATATTGCTTCAAAATCTATATTTTAACTGAGTACCTGTATTAAATAAACTTAAGATATGCAACAGTGTGCTGTGCCAATTGTTTTATTTTACTGTTTTTTGTGTGTGTGCTTTAACATGCTCTCTTAGTCATTCTGTAAAAACCTTGAATTACAACAAGATGAAGATGTTCTGACAAACACAACCCATATATATTGTATAATTCATGGTGACTTTATGCTGTTATATAAAGAGGGAGTGGATGGGTTACCAAACTCTGCAGATGTAGATACTGGAGGAAGGAGAATCAGAGAGAGAGAGAGAGAGAGAGAGAGAGAGAGAGAGAGGAAATGCTTAGACCACACCCTCTAATTGTGCGAAGCCTCCCCTAAATCCGCCCCTTGTCTTTAAGCCAAGCAACATTCCCAGAAGACAACAGTCACTTCCTCAAAACACATGAGCCTACATTCCTCTCGTGCTTTCAGACCTCCTTAAACAAAAGCCCCAAAACGTTGGGGGTTTTTCTATGATTCTATCTCATTTCTGTCTTATTTACAATACTGGTGACATCAAGAGCTTCTAAAGGTCCTCAACCATTGTAAGATGTCTCTTAGAACATACCTAAATCAAACCTGCCTCGAAAGACCTTCCATATGGACTAAGAGGAACGCACACATCTATTCACATCCACAATAATGCCGGCAGTGAGATCATAGTACAATAAGATTCAAAAGCATTGAAATTTTTGAGCAGTGGGATTATAACAAGCAGTGAGATCATTCGGCAGTAAAACGCTGATACACGTAGAAAAGTGAGGTCATATCACAGAGGTTCTAGAGCAGAGGGATTCATGAGAAGTGAGGTTATGGAGTTATTTGGGCATTCGAGAGCAGTGATGTTACATAAAGTAACAGAGCAGTAACATTAAAAAGCAGAAGATTGTAGAGCAGAATGGGTGTAAAGCAGAATGTACGTTTATTGAACAGATTGATTATAGAGCAATAAGATATACAAGTTTTGTGGTTCAATTGCAGTAAGGAGAACAACGCAGTGATGTTACAAAGAAGATAAGCAGAAAATCAGAGCGGTTATAGTTAAGATTATAGAACAGAGTTATTATAGAGTACTAGTGAGTTTAAAAAGAGAGAGCGGTAGTGCAGTAAAGCCATAGAACAGAGCAATTGTGATGTTATAGAACACAGAACAGCAATTCTAGAGAAGTGATGTTACAAAAGTAGAGCGGTTCTAGTTCAGTAAGATCACTGAATGGAGTCATTCTAGAGAAGTGATGTTACAGTAGAGCGGTTCTAGTGCAGTAAGATCACTGAACAGAGTCATTCTAGAGAGTGATGTTACAGTAGAGCGGTTCTAGTGCAGTAAGATCACTGAATGGAGTCATTCTAGAGAAGTGATGTTACAGTAGAGCGGTTCTAGTGCAGTAAGATCACTGAACGAGTCATTCTAGAGAAGTGATGTTACAGTAGAGCGGTTCTAGTGCAGTAAGATCACTGAATGGAGTCATTCTAGAGAAGTGATGTTACAGTAGAGCGGTTCTAGTGCAGTAAGATCACTGAACAGAGTCATTGTAGAGAAGTGATGTTACAGTAGAGCGGTTCTAGTGCAGTAAGATCACTGAACGGAGTCATTCTAGAGAAGTGATGTTACAGTAGAGCGGTTCTAGTGCAGTAAGATCACTGAACGGAGTCATTCTAGAGAAGTGATGTTACAGTAGAGCGGTTCTAGTGCAGTAAGATCACTGAACAGAGTCATTGTAGAGAAGTGATGTTACAGTAGAGCGGTTCTAGTGCAGTAAGATCACTGAACGGAGTCATTCTAGAGAAGTGATGTTACAGTAGAGCGGTTCTAGTGCAGTAAGATCACTGAACGGAGTCATTCTAGAGAAGTGATGTTACAAAGTTAGAGCGGTTCTAGTGCAGTGAGATCACTGAACAGAGTCATTCTAGAGAAGTGATGTTACAGTAGACGGTTCTAGTGCAGTAAGATCACTGAATGGAGTCATTTTAGAGAAGTGATGTTACAAAGTAGAGCGGTTCGAGTGCAGTAGATCACTGAATGGAGTCATTTTAGAGAAGTAATGTTACAGTAGAGCGGTTCTAGTGCAGTAAGATCACTGAACAGAGTCATTCTAGAGAAGTGATGTTACAGTAGAGCGGTTCTAGTGCAGTAAGATCACTGAATGGAGTCATTCTAGAGAAGTGATGTTACAGTAGAGCGGTTCTAGTGCAGTAAATCACTGAACGGAGTCATTCTAGAAGTGATGTTACAGTAGAGCGGTTCTAGTGCAGTAAGATCACTGAATGGAGTCATTCTAGAGAAGTGATGTTACAGTAGAGCGGTTCTAGTGCAGTAAGATCACTGAACAGAGTCATTCTAGAGAAGTGATGTTACAGTAGAGTGGTTCTAGTGCAGTAAGATCACTGAACGGAGTCATTTTAGAGAAGTGATGTTACAGTAGAGCGGTTCTAGTGCAGTAAGATCACTGAATGGAGTCATTCTAGAGAAGTGATGTTACATAGTAGAGCGGTTTTAGTGCAGTAAGATCACTGAATGGAGTCATTCTAGAGAAGTGATGTTACAGTAGAGCGGTTCTAGTGCAGTGAGATCACTGAACAGAGCCATTCTAGAGAAGTGATGTTACAGTAAGGCGGTTCTAGTGCAGTAAGATCACTGAACGGAGTCATTCTAGAGAAGTGATGTTACAGTAGAGCGATTCTAGTGCATTAAGATCTGAACAGTCATTCTAGAGAAGTGATGTTACAGTAAGGCGGTTCTAGTGCAGTAAGATCACTGAACAGAGTCATTCTAGAGAAGTGATGTTACAGTAGAGCGGTTCTAGTGCAGTGAGATCACTGAACAGAGTCATTCTAGAGAAGTGATGTTACAGTTAGAGCGGTTCTAGTGCAGTAAGATCACTGAACAGAGTCATTCTAGAGAAGTGATGTTACAGTAGAGTGGTTCTAGTGCAGTAAGATCACTGAACGGAGTCATTTTAGAGAAGTGATGTTACAGTAGAGCGGTTCTAGTGCAGTAAGATCACACTGAATGGAGTCATTCTAGAGAAGTGATGTTACAGTAGAGCGGTTTTAGTGCAGGTAAGATCACTGAATGGAGTCATTCTAGAGAAGTGATGTTACAGTAGAGCGGTTCTAGTGCAGTGAGATCACTGAACAGAGCCATTCTAGAGAAGTGATGTTACAGTAGAGCGGTTCTAGTGCAGTAAGATCACTGAACGGAGTCATTCTAGAGAAGTGATGTTACAGTAGAGCGATTCTAGTGCATTAAGATCTGAACAGTCATTCTAGAGAAGTGATGTTACAGTAGAGCGGTTCTAGTGCAGTAAGATCACTGAACAGAGTCATTCTAGAGAAGTGATGTTACAGTAGAGCGGTTCTAGTGCAGTAAGATCACTGAACGGAGTCATTCTAGAGAAGTGATGTTACAGTAGAGCGGTTCTAGTGCAGTAAGATCACTGAACAGAGTCATTCTAGAGAAGTGATGTTACAGTAGAGCGGTTCTAGTGCAGTATGATCACTGAACAGAGTCATTCTAGAGAAGTGATGTTACAGTAGAGCGGTTCTAGTGCAGTAAGATCACTGAATGGAGTCATTCTAGAGAAGTGATGTTACAGTAGAGTGGTTCTAGTGTAGTGAGATCACTGAACAGAGTCATTCTAGAGAAGTGATGTTACAGTTAGAGCGGTTCTAGTGCAGTAAGATCACTGAGACGAGTGTTTACAGTAGAGCGGTTCTAGTGCAGTAAGATCACTGAATGGAGTCATTCTAGAGAAGTGATGTTACAAAAGTAGAGCGGTTCTAGTGCAGTAAGATCACTGAACGGAGTCATTCTAGAGAAGTGATGTTACAGTAGAGCGGTTCTAGTGCAGTAAGATCACTGAACAGAGTCATTCTAGAGAAGTGATGTTTACAGTAGAGCGGTTCTAGTGCAGTAAGATCACTGAACGGAGTCATTCTAGAGAAGTGATGTACAGTAGAGCGGTTCTAGTGCAGTAAGATCACTGAACAGAGTCATTCTAGAGAAGTGATGTTTACAGTAGAGCGGTTCTAGTGCAAGTAAGATCACTGAACAGAGTCATTCTAGAGAAGTGATGTTACAGTAGAGCGGTTCTAGTGCAGTAGATCACTGAACAGAGTCATTCTAGTGAAGTGATGTTACAGTAGAAGCGGTTCTAGTGCAGTAAGATCACTGAAACGAGTCATTCTAGAGAAGTGATGTTACAGTAGAGCGGTTCTAGTGCAGTAAGATCACTGAATGGAGTCATTCTAGAGAAGTGATGTTACAGTAGAGCAGTTCTAGTGCAGTAAGATCACTGAACGGAGTCATTCTAGAGAAGTGATGTTACAAAGTAGAGCGGTTTCTAGTGCAGTAAGATCACTGAACAGAGTCATTCTAGAGAAGTGATGTTACAGTAGAGCGGTTCTAGTGCAGTAAGATCACTGAATGGAGTCATTTAGAAAATGATTACAGTAGATGTTGTCACAAAAGTAGTATTCTAGGAGTTGATCGTGAGTTAGTAGATCACTGAATGGAGTCATTCTAGAGAAGTGATGTTACAGTAGAGCGGTTCTAGTGCAGTAAGATCACTGAATGGAGTCATTCTAGAGAAGTGATGTTACAGTAGAGCGGTTCTAGTGCAGTAAGATCACTGAATGGAGTCATTCTAGAGAAGTGATGTTACAGTAGAGCAGTTCTAGTGCAGTAAGATCACTGAACGGAGTCATTCTAGAGAAGTGATGTTACAAAAGTAGAGCGGTTCTAGTGCAGTAAGATCACTGAACAGAGTCATTCTAGAGAAGTGATGTTACAGTAGAGCGGTTCTAGTGCAGTAAGATCACTGAATGGAGTCATTTTAGAGAAGTGATGTTACAAAAGTAGAGCGGTTCGAGTGCAGTAAGATCACTGAATGGAGTCATTCTAGAGAAGTGATGTTACAGTAGAGCGGTTCTAGTGCAGTAAGATCACTGAATGGAGTCATTCTAGAGAAGTGATGTTACAGTAGAGCAGTTCTAGTGCAGTAAGATCACTGAATGGAGTCATTCTAGAGAAGTGATGTTACAGTAGAGAGGTTCTAGTGCAGTAAGATCACTGAATGGAGTCATTCTAGAGAAGTGATGTCAAGTCAAGTCAAATATATTTATATAGCGCTTTTCACAATACAGATTGTATCAAAGCTGCTTTACAGTATGAATATGAATTGCATCATTGCAGTAGAAGAGATAAAAGGGGAGGTGGTGTTGCCCTATTTGTGACCACTGATTTGAAATGCAGGATTGTAGAATGTATGACAACAGCCATTAATGATTTATTTGAATGTATCACAGTAGAGATTGATATGGAAAAGAAGAGGAACGTTGTTGTTACATGCATTTACAGAATACCTGGGTCAAAAATTGAAACATTCAATGAACAACTAGAAAAGGTGTTATGTCAGCTGAATGAAAAGAAAAATTATATTTTGTGTGGGGACACAAACATCGATTTGTTGAGTGTGAATAGACAAGCTGCAGCTAGTGATTATTTGGAGATGTTACATAGTAAAGGGTTGTTTTAATTGATCACCGAGCCAACTCGGATAACAACAACATGTTCGACATTGATCGACCATATTTTTTCAAATGTTTTAGAAAGTAAAATCAAGAGTGGTTTGATGATCAACGATATAAGTGACCATTTACCTGTCTTCTGTGTTTTGGATTGTCAAATACCTAATAAGAAGGAAACTCGCTGTAGGACTAAATATGTTAGAAAAAGGACAGATGAAGCAATTTGTGGATTTAGAAATGACTTGTGTGAGCAAGACTGGAAAGAGGTGTATGTCGGGGAAGTAAATGCAGCATATGAAGCTTTTCTGGATAAATATCTTACATTATATGAAGTGTATTGTCCATATGTGCAATATAGATATAAGGATAGCTTTAGTAAAAACCCTTGGATTACTAGGGGGCTACAGAATGCATGCAAAAAAAAAAGAATAAACTTTATAAAGATTTTATTAAATTTAGGTCAAAAGAAGCAGAAATTAAGTATAAGTTGTATAAAAATAAATTAACAACAATAATGAGACAAGCGAAAAAAGATTATTTTGGTAGTTTATTAGAAAAAAAAAAACTGATATTAAAGGAACATGGAATGTTTTGAATAAACTGATTGGGAAAAGTTCATCAGGTCAGGACAGTACATCACATTATTTTATAAACGAGGATAATAAGAAAATTGAAAACTTAAACGAAGTAGTAAACGAATTTAATTCTTTTTTTGTAAATGTGGGACCCAAGCTAGCAGAGAATATTGAAAAACATGACTTAAGTTCACATAATGGAGGGACAAGGGGGAGTAGAGTACTCCAATCAATGTTTCTTGGAGATGTTAGTGAAGATAAAATTGTATCTATAGTAAATGCATTAAAATACAAGACATCGACAGATATGGACGGGTTAGATATGATTATTGTGAAAAAAACCATTGATTGTATTGTTAAACCTTTAAGTTACATATTTAATCTTTCATTTCAGACAGGGACCTTTCCTAATAGGATGAAGGTAGCAAAGGTAGTCCCACTATATAAAGACGGCGATAAGCATATGTTTACAAATTATAGACCAATTTCGTTATTACCTCAATTTTCTAAAGTCCTTGAAAAAATTTTTGTGCAAAAATTTGATGAATTTATTGAAAAAAAACAATTGTTAAATGAGAGCCAGTATGGATTCCGTTCAGGTAGATCTACAGCTTCTGCGACCATGAATATAGTTGAGGACATAGTAAAAGCAACTGACAACAAGAAACACACAATAGGTGTGTTTCTGTTTATTGACTTAAAGAAAGCATTCGATACAATTGATCATTCAATACTGTTATTAAAGCTACAATCATATGGTGTGAGAGGAATAGTGTTGGATTGGTTAAGTAGTTATTTGAATAAAAGACAACAGTATGTTCAGTATAATAATAACAAATCCAATAATATGCAAATTGAATGTGGTATACCGCAAGGTTCAGTTATAGGACCGAAATTATTTATACTTTATATTAATGATATCTGTGATGTATCGAAGTTATTGAATTTTGTTCTATTCGCAGATGACACAAATATTTACCTCTCAGGAAATGATTTAAATGACTTGGTAAATAGTATGGAACAAGAAATGGTTAAAGTTAAGGAATGGTTTGATATTAATAGGTTGTCATTAAATTTAAAGAAAACAAAGTTTATGATTTTTGGTAATAGAAAAAAAGATGAAAGTATTGTACTAACAATAGCAGGAACAAAAATAATGAAAGTTAGGGAAATCAGGTTTTTGGGTGTACTACTAGATGAGGGGTTGACTTGGAAACCACATATCTCACACATACAAAAAAAGATATCGAAGTGTATTTTTGTATTAAATAAGGTGAAACATGTGTTGGATTATAAGGCATTGAGAACCTTGTATTGTGCATTGGTGTTGCCCTACATCAGCTACTGTGTGGAGGTGTGGGGAAACACATACCAAAGCAATACAAGGTCACTCGTTCTATTACAAAAGAAAGTTTTACGAATTATATTTAAAACAGATTATAGAGAGCATACAAATGCCTTATTTTTTGGTTCTAAATTGTTAAAATTTAAAGAATTGGTCGAATTACGGACACTTATTGTTATGTTTAAAGCAAGAGAAAGAGTATTGCCCACAAACCTTCAACACTTGTTTGTCCTTATAGAAAATGAAGGAAGAAGAAAGGGACATTTTAGGTGTCAAACCGTAAGGACAACAGCAAAACAAATGTGTACTTCAGTGGTGGGAGTGAAAGTTTGGAATTCTTTGCAAAATGAACTAAAGCAATGTAAAAATATATTTCAGTTTAAAAAAAGATTTAAAGAGAAAACAATGGAGTTGTATGAACACTTATAGAAGTTGATGATGAGGATAGTTGTGATCATGGTTTACTTTTTTTGGAAATCTGCTCCAGGTTGATGTTTTGGTTTCTGGTTTGTTTCATTTGTTATCATCATGTATTAACGGGGACTTGATGTACTGAGTCTTTTGATATGTTGAGTTTAATTTTGTTTTTGTGGAGGGGGCAGGAAATATAAGATTTTCTTCATCCTGCCTCCTTTTCATCATGGTATTATAAATTAAATGTATGAGGATTATGAAGTCAATGGAAAATATCCATGAATGAAATAAACATAATCAATCAATCAATCAATCAATCAGTATCAATCAAAACAACTCAACAATGTTTGTTTATTACTGGAAAAAAAGACATCCAAGTTTGGTAGAGCTGATCAATGGTATGATTGGTTAATTAATTTGAATATCCCCAACTGAGCAAGCCAAAGGCAACAGTGGCAAGGAACCGAAAAACTCCATCAAGTGACCTAATGGTGTCCTAAAACTCCATCAGATGACCCAATGGAGAAAAAAAACCTTGGGAGAACCCAGGCTCAGTTGGGGGCCAGTTCTCCACTGGCGTTTATGAACTAGAGGCCAAATTTACAGTAACTGTAAGATAAAACATTTATATAAATGCCTGGCTAAATAGATGCGTCTTTAGTCTAGTTTTAAACTGACAGAGCGATTCTGAGCAACGAACAATATCAGGAAGGCTATTCCAGAGCTTCGGAGCTAAATGTGAAAATGCTCTGCCTCCTTTGGTGGATCTGGATATCCTAGGAATGACCAGAAGCCTCGAATTTAGTGATCTTAAAGAGCGCGATGGATTGTAAGGCGATACAAGATCCGTTAAATAGACTGGAGCTAAACCATTTAGAGCTTTATAAGTCAAAAGCAATACCTTGTAATTAATACGGAACTTTATAGAGTTCCGTACAGAACGTCATCGGCTAAATCATACACTAGATTTAATTATTTCATATGGAACCGATCCAACCGATATAGATATTATACCGCAAAGTGACGATCTCACTGATCATTACATGGTAACTTGCATAATACGCACTGCTGAAATTTGTCATGTTGCACCACGTTATCGACCAGGCAGAACAATCCTTCCAACCACTATAGATAGATTCTCAAATAGCTTACCTGATCTATCTCAGCTGCTCAGTAAACCCAAACAAACAGATGAACTAGAGGAAATGACTAGCAGTATGAGCAACATTTTCTCTAGTACACTAGATATTGTTGCACCAATTAGATTAAAAAAGGCTAGAGAGAAAACTAAAACACCATGGTACAACAGTGCTACGCATGCTATCAAGAGAGAAACTCGTAACTTAGAGCGTAAATGGAAACAAACTAATTTAGAGGTCTTCAGAATCGCGTGGAAAGACAGTATGTCACGTTATAAAAGGGCTCTAAAATCAGCCAGGGCTGAGCATATCCGCAAATTAATTGAAAATAACCAAAATAATCCAAGGTTTTTATTTAACACCGTGGCTAGACTAACAAATAATCAGACATCTCCAGAGCAAAATATTCCGTTACAATATAGTAGTAATGATTTTATGAATTACTTCAATGAGAAAATAGAAAGCATCCGAAACACAATTGTAAATGTACAATCCTCTATGGTGTCTTATGACTCGGCCTCAATTATGGCCCCCCTAGAACAACTACACCGCTTTACAACTATAGGACAGGAAGAACTAAATAAACTAATCATTGCATCTAAACCAACAACATGTTTATTAGATCCAATACCCACTAAACTACTTAAAGAAGTGTTACCTGTAGTGGAAGAGCCTCTTCTCAATATTATTAACTCGTCTTTATTTTTAGGTCACGTTCCAAAAATATTCAAGCTGGCAGTAATAAAACCTCTCATTAAGAAACCACAATTAGATCCAAATAACCTAGCAAATTACAGACCCATCTCAAATCTTCCATTTATGTCTAAAATACTAGAAAAAATTGTGTCCGCTCAATTGTACTCTTTCTTGCAAAAAATGATATCTACGAAAAATTTCAGTCGGGATTCAGACCGCATCATAGCACAGAAACTGCGCTAGTTAAAATTACAAATGATTTACTCTTAGCCTCTGACCAAGGCTGTATCTCAATACTAGTTCTACTTGATCTTAGTGCTGCGTTCGATACTATAGATCATAAAATACTCTTAGATCGACTACAAAACTACACTGGTGTTCAGGGACAGGCATTAAGCTGGTTTAGATCGTACTTATCAGACCGTTACCATTTCGTCTGTTTAAATGGGGAAAAATCAAAGATAACATCAGTAGACTATGGAGTGCCGCAAGGATCTGTCCTAGGCCCTCTGCTATTCTCAATATATATGATGCCACTTGGTAATATTATAAGAAAACATGGAATTAGTTTTCACTGTTATGCTGATGACACTCAATTATATATCTCATCACGACCAGATGAAAACACTAACTTATCTAACTTGACAGAGTGTCTAAAAGATATAAAATGCTGGATGACGTGTAATTTCCTGCTATTAAATTCAGATAAAACGGAGGTATTACTTATTGGTCCAAAAAACTACCCACAAAATCCCTTACAATACAACTTTAATTTAGAAGGATGTCCTGTTACTTTATCCACTACAGTAAAAGACCTGGGTGTTATACTAGACCGCAACTTGACTTTCGAAAATCATATCTCATATGTTACAAGAACAGCCTTTTTCCACCTTAGAAACATTGCTAAGCTACGTAACATGCTATCTGTTTCAGATGCAGAAAAGTTAGTTCATGCATTCATGACCTCGAGACTAGATTACTGTAATGCTTTATTAGCTGGTTGTCCTGCATCCTCAATAAACAAGCTACAGTTAGTGCAAAATGCAGCCGCTAGAGTTCTTACTAGATCAAGAAAATATGATCATATAACACCAATTTTATCATCTCTACACTGATTACCTATTAAGTTCCGTATCAATTACAAAGTATTACTACTGACTTATAAAGCTCTAAATGGTTTAGCTCCTGTGTATTTAACAGACCTTCTATCGCCCTACAATCCATCACGCTCTTTAAGATCACAAAATTCGAGGCTTCTGGTCATTCCTAGGATATCTAAGTCTACTAAAGGAGGGAGGGCGTTCTCACATTTATCTCCTAAACTCTGGAATAGCCTTCCTGATATTGTTCGAGACTCAGACTCGCTGTCCCAGTTTAAAACTAGATTAAAGACGCATCTCTTTAACCAAGCATTCACTTAATGCTTACCTTTTATACTACTTCTGAATCAGTTCGAATGCATTAATATTATGAACATCAGCTATGCTAATTATTTCCCATCTGTCTTTCTGCTGTTATCTCGGGACGCTAGTCCCGAGGTAAATAGCGTTCGTCAGCTCCAGTTTGTATCCAGCCTCTCACGAAGACTTCAGATGCCCCAACACCTGTGATGAGACGACTAAACGCCTGTGGAGAGACGACTCGGCGCCTGTGTAGAGACGACTAAACACCGGCGATATGTTATGCCTAAATTTATACATGATTAACTAACTGTATTTTTCTTTGTACATTTCTGAAATGCACTTTCTGTAAAGCTGCTTTGAGACAATGTGTATTGTGAAAAGCGCTATACAAATAAACTTGAATTGAATTGAATTGAATTTATAGGTAACCAATGAAGTGATGATAAAATCAGTGATCATATGATCATATTTTCTTGATCTAGTAAGAACTCTTGCGGCTGCATTTTGGACTAACTGTAGCTTGTTTATTGAAGATGCAGGACAACCAGCTAATAAAGCATTACAGTAATCTAGTCTCGAGGTCATTAATGCATGAACTAACTTTTCTGCATCAGAGACTGATAGCATATTACGTAGCTTAGCAATGTTTCTAAGGTGGAAAAAGGCTGTTTTTGTAACATATGAAATATGCTTTTCAAAAGACAGTTTGCAGTCTAATGTAACACCCAGGTCTTTTACTGTAGCGGATAAAGTAACTGGGCATCCTAATATGTTAAAGTCGTGCTGTGAAAGGTTTTGTAGACGGTTTTTAGAACCGATAAGTATTACCTCTGTCTTATCTGGATTTAATAAAAGAAAGTTACGCTTCATCCAATCTTTTATATCTTTAACACAATCTGTCAATTTGGATAATTTAGCGTATTCATCTGGCCGTGATGAAATATATATTTGAGTGTCATCAGCATAACAATGGAAACTAATTCCATGTTTCCTTAGAATATTACCAAGTGGCAGCATAAATATTGAGAATAATAGAGGGCCTAACACGGATCCCTGTGGCACTCCATAGTATGCCGATTTTTTTGTCGATTTTTCTCCATTTAAGTAGACGAAATGGTAGCGGTCAGATAAGTATGACCTGAACCAGCTTAATGCTTGTCCTTGGACACCAGTGTAATTTTGTAATCGATCTAAGAGTATTATATGATCTATATGATGTTACAGTAGAGCGGTTCTAGTGCAGTGAGATCACTGAACAGAGTCATTCTAGAGAAGTGATGTTACAGTAGAGCGGTTCGTAGTGCAGTAAGATCACTGAATGGAGTCATTCTAGAGAAGTGATGTTACAAAAGTAGAGCGGTTCTAGTGCAGTAAGATCACTGAACGGTGTCATTCTAGAGAAGTGATGTTACAGTAGAGCGGTTCTAGTGCAGTAAGATCACTGAATGGAGTCATTCTAGAGAAGTGATGTTACAAAAGTAGAGCGGTTCTAGTGCAGTAAGATCACTGAACAGAGTCATTCTAGAGAAGTGATGTTACAAAAGTTGAGCGGTTCTAGTGCAATAAGATCACTGAATGGAGTCATTCTAGGGAAGTGATGTTACAAAAGTTGAGCGGTTCTAGTGCAGTAAGATCACTGAATGGAGTCATTCTAGAGAAGTGATGTTACAGTAGAGCGGTTCTAGTGCAGTGAGATCACTGAACAGAGTCATTCTAGAGAAGTGATGTTACAGTAGAGCGGTTCTAGTGCAGTAAGATCACTGAATGGAGTCATTCTAGAGAAGTGATGTTACAGTAGAGCGGTTCTAGTGCAGTAAGATCACTGAATGGAGTCATTCTAGAGAAGTGATGTTACAGTAGAGCGGTTCTAGTGCAGTGAGATCACTGAACAGAGTCATTCTAGAGAAGTGATGTTACAGTAGAGCGGTTCTAGTGTAGTAAGATTACTGAACGGAGTCATTCTAGAGAAGTGATGTTACAGTAGAGCGGTTCTAGTGCAGTAAGATCACTGAACAGAGTCATTCTAGAGAAGTGATGTTACAGTGGAGCGGTTCTAGTGCAGTAAGATCACTGAACGGAGTCATTCTAGAGAAGTGATGTTACATTAGAGCGGTTCTAGTGCAGTATGATCACTGAACAGTCATTCTAGAGAAGTAATGTTACAGTAGAGCGGTTCTAGTGCAGTAAGATCACTGAACAGAGTCATTCTAGAGAAGTGATGTTACAGTAGAGCGGTTCTAGTGCAGTAAGATCACTGAACGGAGTCATTCTAGAGAAGTGATGTTACAGTAGAGCCGTTCTAGTGCAGTAAGATCACTGAACAGAGTCATTCTAGAGCAGTGATGTTACGTAACAGAGCAGTAACGTTACAACTCAGAGCAGAGCAGTAAAAAAGCAGAGCGGTTATAGAGAAGTAAGATTATATAACAGAGCGATTATAGAGACCAATAATGTTACAAAAGTAGAGCGGTTCTTGCAGTAAGGTCAGAGAAAAGAGATTTGTAGAGCAGTGATGTTACATAACAGAGCAGTGACGTTACAAACCAGAGTAGCAGAGAAGAGCTGTAAAAAAGCATAGAGATTATAGAGAAGTATAGAGAACAGAGCGATTATAGAGCAGTGATGTTACAAAAGTAGAGCGGTTTCTAGTGCAGTGAGGTCACAGAAAAAAAGTAATTTTAGAGCTGTTACGTAAAAGAGCAGCGATGTTATAAATCAGAGTCGCTGAGTAGGATAGTAAAGAAAATCATAGAGATTATAGAGAAGTAAGACTAGAGATTATAGAGCAGTGATGTTACAAAAGTAGAGCGGTTCTAGTGCAGTGAGGTCACAGAAAAGAGTAATTCTAGAGCAATGATGTTATGTAACAGAGCAGTGATGTTACAAACCAGAGTAGCTGAGTAGAATAGTAAAGAAAAGCAAATAGATTATAGAGAAGTAAGATTGATGATGATGTTACAAAAGTAGAGCGGTTCTAGTGAAGTAAGGTCATAGAATGGAGAAAGCAGTGATGCTAAGTAGCAGTGATGTTACAAAGCAGAGTAGAGCAGTAAAGAAAAGCCGAGCGGTTATAGTAAGATTAGAACAGAGCGATAATAGAGCAGTGATGTTACAAAAGTAGAGTGGTTCTATTGCAGTAACGTCACAGAACCGAGCTTACATAACAGCAGTGACGTCACAAAGCAGAGCAGCCACAGTAAGTAGAGCAGTGAAGAAAAGCAGAGCGGCTAGATATGATGTTGTAGAGAAGAGTGGTTCTAAAGCAGAGAGGTTCTAGAGCCGTTAGTAAGATCGAAGAGGAGAGTTTCTTTAAAGCAGAGAGGTTCTAGCTGCTTGTAAGATCGAAGAGGAAGCAGTGATGTTAATGAGTTTCTTTAAAGCAGAGAGGTTCTAGAGCCGTTAGTAAGATCGCAGAGAAGAGTTTCTTTAAAGCAGAGAGGTTCTAGAGCCGTTAGTAAGATCGAAGAGAGTTTCTTTAAAGCAGAGAGGTTCTAGAGCCGTTAGTAAGATCGCAGAGGAGAGTTTCTTTAAAGCAGAGGTTCTAGAGCCGTTAGTAAGATCGAAGAGGAGAGTTTCTTTAAAGCAGAGAGGTTCTAGAGCCGTTAGTAAGATCGCAGAGGAGAGTTTCTTTAAAGCAAAGAGGTTCTAGAGCTGTTAGTAAGATCGAAGAGGAGTTTCTTTAAAGCAGAGGTTCTAGAGCCGTTAGTAAGATCGAAGAGGAGAGTTTCTTTAAAGCAGAGAAGTTCTAGAGCCACTTGTCAGATCGAAGAGGAGAGTTTCTTTAAACTTAGCATAGAGGTTTTAGTGCCGTTTGTAAGATCGAAGAGGAGAGTTTCTTTAAAGCAGAGAGGTTCTAGAGCCGTTAGTAAGATCATAGAGGAGAGTTTCTTTAAAGCAGAGAGGTTCTAGAGCCATTAGTAAGATCGAAGAGGAGAGTTTCTTTAAAGCAGAGAGGTTCTAGAGCCATTTGTAAGATCAAAGAGGAGAGTTTCTTTAAAGCAGAGAGGTTCTAGAGCCATTTGTAAGATCAAAGAGGAGAGTTTCTTTAAAGCAGAGAGGTTCTAGAGCCATTTGTAAGATCGAAGAGGAGAGTTTCTTTAAAGCAGAGAGGTTCTAGAGCCGTTAGTAAGATCGAAGAGGAAGCAGTGATGTTAATGAGAGTTTCTTTAAAGCAGAGAGGTTCTAGAGCCGTTTGTAAGATCAAAGAAGAGAGTTTCTTTAAAGCAGAGAGGTTCTAGAGCCGTTTGTAAGATCGCAGAGGAGAGTTTCTTTAAAGCAGAGAGGTTCTAGAGCCATTAGTAAGATCGAAGAGGAGAGTTTCTTTAAAGCAGAGAGGTTCTAGAGCCGTTTGAAAGATCGAAGAGGAGAGTTTCTTTAAAGCAGAGAGGTTCTAGAGCCGTTAGTAAGATCGAAGAGGAAGCAGTGATGTTAATGAGAGTTTCTTTAAAGCAGAGAGGTTCTAGAGCCGTTAGTAAGATCGCAGAGGAGAGCTTCTTTAAAGCAGAGAGGTTCTAGAGCCGTTAGTAAGATCGCAGAGGAGAGTTTCTTTAAGAGGTTCTAGAAAGGAATGGCAAGCGCTGGATCGGCAGTGAGGTTCTAGAACAGAGCAATTGTAGAGTAGTGAAGTTGTTCCAGATCAGTTTATAGAACAGAACCATTATATAGCAGAAAGTTTATTAAACAGGTGATTCTATAGAGTAGTGAGGTTATAGAGCAGCTTGCGTATAGAGCCGTTCTAGAGCAATGACATTTATGAATAGTGATATTACAGATTTATTTTTACAGATTTAATTACACATTTTATTCAGGTTATAAAATAGTGAGGTCCTAGATGAGTGTTAAATCATGGAACAGTTCAATAGTTCAGGCTCTAGAACACAGAAAGCAGGGCGGCCGGCGCTCTTTTTAAACCCTGCCTAAGTCTGAGTCAATAACATCACTGCCAATGAGTCTCTGTCCTGTTATTTGCCGATAAAATCCTGGGCGTATTATAGGGAAAACAGAGCGAGATACAGTAAATAGCCTGATCCTGCTGTGACAGGATGTGTGTGTCGACTCACCATCTTCAGTATTTTCTGAATTCTTCCTCTCTATCGTGGTTCACAATGTTCTGGGAGAGACAGATTGATCTGACCTTCACATAAATTTAACATTACTACAGAAAGAAAATGCTATCTGACATGCAATGTTTAGAAAACACTTAAAAATAAAGCAAACAATTCTCTTCTTGAGGGGTCTCTCTAGAGATAAAAAGTTCTTGATGTTACATTATACTGTATGTTGAGAGTGTTTAAGTGCCTTTCCAGAGCTCATTCCTCAAACTATCGGTCTACCCAGACTGCATCTCTGTTATCCCTGAGCATCAGGCTCTTCATGAAAGAAGCACTATGGAAACCAGAGTCCCTGCAGAACAGAGACAATGACGACAAGTCTTGGATCACATACCCAGACATGTAGACTCTAACTAGGGCAATACACTTAATATTTCCTGCTGGTTGCTTTCTTCCAGAGAACATTGAACTTTAATCCCTTTAAACCTATTAGTGCATCAGACCACCGTAAACACATCTATCCATTACAATAGTGTTTCGACCAATAAAAAGCAAGATTGCAAGATGATTTCACAGATTCTGTGGTGACCTCAGATGGAAACATGGGTGTTGTAATAGCAGACTGGAAGCTAATTTAGGGGTTGGAAATGTTAACACATATGCAGGATGTAAAAAAACAGAACCGAGGCACATTTCACCCAGACGGGTTGAACAGAAGGAGAAGGGGCCATTGCATATGATTCACACGTGTTTTGGATCAAGGAAATATATAAACGGCAAATTTGCTTGTTTAATTAGTGGTGCTTGATATAAGGTAAGTATCCCTATTACTGTTGCTCATGTGTTCAGTAACTGATTTAAAAGAAATCCCTAACACTCAGGGTATGTTTACACGACAACGATGTAAGAACGGAAACGAAAACTATCCCCGTTCACGAAATAACTAAAAACGCTGTATTCTGCTGCCAGGCCAGTAGATGGAGATGTCACTTTGTAAAGAAATACAAATATATATACCGGTATTTGCGGCTATATTTTGCAGATACTGTTTATTAAAACCTGGATTAGATCAGTCAAAATGCATTATTTTCAGATTAATCTTAATTTTAAAAACAATAGTCATTTCATTTTGCTAACTGACTAACATTAGTTTATCGACCTCTTTATTAAATAATTGCTCATAATTAATATTTACAAGAATTTTTGACACGTCTATAGACAATTATATCTATCTATATATATTACAATATTATAATCGAAGAAAACATGACGTTTACTGAGAAGCTTTTGTGTACTGACCAAAAGATAGAAGCACGTCCTGCTAATTCAATGGTATGAATGTAATGTTATACTATAGTTAGTCACATAATTGTTTTTCATTTCTTACTGTTTGTGAATATAATTCATATTTAAAAAAAAAAAAGTATTGTGTTGAAGTCACTGTTATTTGGCGCTTAACGCAAAATCTGATACTGTGGTAGCCTACAGTGATATAAGTTACGAAATCTTACATATCATTGGATAAAATCAATTTAATCCCCCATATGATGGTTTATGTGCTCGGATTATCTCTATTGATTAAACAATAGTTCAAAACAAGACATGGTTTGTACTGATTATCGTCGTCTCCCATGCCGCTTTGGGACGCGGGAGAATATAAAATAAATATGATGAAAAGAGGTTAATAGAACGTAAAGGGAACGTTCTGCAAACCTATAAAACATTGTCTATATCTGTAACGAAAACTTTCCTGGCTAAGCAAAAAAACAAACGTTACTAATAGATGTTTTGGGAACGTTCAGAACTAACGTTCCCAGAAAGTTCCAAAAATTGTTTGCTGAGTGTAGACTGAACACGTAATGCACATGCACATGACGTCACTGTTTGTTTTCAAACAACACACACACACACACACACACACACACACACACACACACACACACACACACACACACACACACACACACACACACACACACACACACACACACACACACACACAACACACACACACACACACACACACACACACACACACACACACACACACACACACACACAGGAAGAATCTGACCACTGACAAGAGAGAATGACCTTTCGTGACCCTGCTCTTTTTTTCTTGTCCTAACATCTGCCTTTCTTTCTTTAAGACTGAAAGACTCAGCACACCATGAAGATCTTCTGCATTTCTATGCAAATGTTTCCGGTTTCTGCATTTGCAGATGTGCAGGGCAGCAAAAGATACATGGCAACAGGCACTCTCTCCCAAATATGACATCATGCATTGCAAGTATATAATATACATATATATAGATCAGTGATTGCAACTGACTTTAATCACTCCATAATGAAATACACTCAGAATCTAAAACCATTCACCTGAATGAATGTCTGTTGAGATTTACCCCCTCTGGGTTCAACATTTTTTTAAGGTGGGTGTGTCGACTGTATTTGGAGCGTGATCTGATTGGCTGGTTGAGCTGAGCTGTTTTGACTTTGATCCATATCTGTCCATATGGTGAGACACTTCAAAACAAAAGTCTCCAGGGTAAGTTAACAGATAAACACAATGAAAATATCTGTAAATGGTGGCAATGTAATATGCTGAACACATGCATCTCAGCTACAGTAACAAGCCTATGAAGCGTTTGACAGTGAGTCTAATTCCAAAGACAGAGCCAAGAAAGTCTGAAGAGAGAGAGAGGAGAGAGAGAGAGAGAGAGAGAGAGAGAGAGAGAGAGAGAGAGAGAGAGAGAGAGAGAGAGAGAGAGAGAGAGAGAGAGAGAGAGAGAGAGAGAAGGCCGCTGGTAGGAAAGAATGAGCGCAGATGAGAGCGAATGAAACACTGATGGACACCCTTGCGTCATCTGCTGGTCAAAAATAAGCATTGCATACTGATGGACATCAGTTATGCTCATTTTTGCTTGATGTTTAGCACATGCAAAAGACCTGAGTCCTGAACCGGAAGCGATTTCGGACCTGTTTTACAGAATACGGAAGTTTGTTACGCATAAAACCTACTAAAATAATAATAGCATTACATTCAATATAAAATTGCAACATTTAAATGTTTTATTGACTAAAATATGACTTCAATTTATTTTATATTTTATTTATTTATCATGTAAAAATATGTGGATGCATAACAAAAGCAAATCCAAACAAAGTCCTTTTTTATTTTTTTATTTTATGTTATTGGGACCATGACATATTACTTTTTTCTATAGGGACATAATGAATTGCATGTTCACAAACTTTTAAAAGAGCAAAGACTAAACTGAATATAGATGCTAACAAATAAATTATAACACTGGAAATTAAAACTCTCACCCACAAATGTAATCTTTAAAGAGCTGGTGGAAAGTGCATTTTGATTCTCGTGACAGCTTTTTGAGATTTGACATTATATATTTACAAGCAAAAAGTATCCAAAAACACAAAAATTGGGGTTGTATATGGTTTGGGGTTTAAGGTTGACATATCCCCATAAATACCCAGAGATCAAACACAATTGATGACCTGAGTTTTCATGTGATCTCAATTCTGCTCTGCAGAAACACAGATATAAATGTCCTGAGAGGTCACAGATGGGATATCATAACCCCAGGATATGCAGTTAGCTTAATGAAGAAAAGGCAAAATCAGATCAACAGTGAAATCAATTTTATATGCAGTATACCTTGTGAACCGATCATGTCTCTCTATAATTAAACTCAGGAATGATGAGGAGGAGGAATTGTTTTTTGATTATAAGGAACGTCGCTATAGTCAGATAAGAAAAAATAGCCAAACAACCAATTAAAACATCTAATTATATTGTTAAGCCAGTGAAAATCCCAATTAACCGCAATCTACAGAGAACCAGTGATAATGGGCAGTCTTTTGGTAAACATTTAAGGAATAGAAAATGAAAACTACTTATCCTCAGGTCCAAACCCGTAAGACTTTCTTATCCTCTCTGGAATTGATTTAGCATAATGTTAAGGATGATTTTTCCATTCTAACAGTGTCTAGCACAACAAAAAGTAACATAAAAGTTTTAAGTTTCACTCAGTTGGGTAAATTTATGACAGAATTTTCATTTTTTTGGTGAACTATTCCTTTAGCCGCGCACATATGCAATCACTGCAGATTTATATTTTCTCAAACTACAGATTTATGTAAACCCTATAACTTTGTCAAACGTGTAAGCTCAAACATACGTTCACTCAACCATTTTCCTGTATTTCAACCTAAAACAAAAGTTGTGTGAACTGAACTCAGAAACAGCTCTGGAAAATAGACGCCGCAGCCTGAGGAACAATGACCTCATATCTTCCCTGCAGCCAATCAGAACACAGCATGAATACAGCCTCTGCTGACTCACTTCCTGTCCGTGGCTGCATTCTGGAGGAGAAAACTTTACAGTTCTTCAGTGCCTGTTATCAGTGCAGTGGATGAAAGCATTTACGGACAAAACAAATACAACAGACGGAGTAGAAAAGATAGATTTATAGAAAAATAACTAAAAGCATTCAGGCTGTTCGTTTTACTTTCGCACGACTGATATGGTGATTAGTAAACATGAATTCTCATTTACACTCTTGATCCATCAAATTTTGCAGCACTGGTTATGTGTCAAAAGTGAGTATAACTGTGAAATTTCTCTACTTGATCAGGCATGATATGAATTGGCACTAGCACCATAATCTGACAGACACGTATGTTTCATTTGTCCACCTGCCATATCCTCTATTGACCACACTATGACTGTATTGTAATACTCCGCCTGACCTATAGAGGTCAGCCCAAAGTTGTGACTTCTTTGATTTCACTGCTCTGCAGTACAAAGAAAAAGTTGCTTAGACAGCTAAAGATGTCCTCATACTCTTTCAAATGAGTAACACAAGTACTTCTGACTTCCTCACATATTCATCGAGAGTTTTAATACATTTTCCACCTTCTTTGTCAAGTCAAGCCACAGCCTCAGTATGGCTGCTTCCTAAAACTGATAAATGCTGCCTTTCAGAGGATGCATTCCAAGGTAGGAAGACATCGAGGCACGTCCAAAGTTAGCTTCACTTCCTGATTCCTGAGATACCTGCATGTAATCGATTTTTGAAGGCAGCATAGATGTATCCTACGCTGACTTTGATATCCCACAATCCTGTGCTTTCCATTCTGTGACAATTGAGCTAAAAACATAAAGATGGCAAGATGCGGTTGGTGGTCAGTTTGTGTGTAAATGTACATTCTTGACCAACGTTTTTCACTTCTGATATCATTTATAGCAAGAAATTACTATTGTAGTAATTAAATATTTGCTTATTTATAATCAAAGCTCGCTTTATTTTGCTGTAGATCATTAAACCGTTACACTGCCTCAGAGATCTGTCCGAAATCAGTTTTGTGAGGTACTGTCTTACGCAAACGCTGCTACAAAGTCATTGCCCGATAAGGCAGCGAGGCAACAAGTCAGCTGCCTAAGCTTTCAGAAGCGGCCTATGAGTGTTAACACCGAGTGCACCACCAAGTGCCTCAAAATTGCGCAGACCCCGCTTATGGTAAAACTTTTATCATGCACACTGAAAACAGAAAACCAAAGCATACTTTCAGCTAAGAATATTATGCCGTCAGTTACCACAGAAAAAAAGTTCTTAAGCACTTGCAATGGGAGTCTATAGGGTAATGTATTGCAAAGATTTAAAGGGATACTCCACCCAAAAATGAAAATTCTGTCATCATTTACTCACCCTCAAGTTGTTGCAACCCTGCATGAGTTTCTTTCTTCTGCTGAAGGAAAGATATTTTGAAGAACGATTGGAACTTTGGCACCATTGACTTCCATAGTATTTTTTGTTTCTACTATGGAAGTCAATGGTGCCAAACAACTGTTTGGTTCCAATCGGTCTTTAAAATATCTTCCTTTGTGTTCAGCAGAAGAAAGAAACTCATACAGGTTTGCAACAACTTGAGGGTGAGTAAATGATGACAGAATTTTAATTTTTGGTTGGAGTATCCCTTTAAAATCTGAAATGTACTAAATTCACTATGTTATCTAAGCTGCAAGTTGTATAAATCAGTGTTTCCCAACCCAGTTTCTAGAGGCACACCAGCAGAGGATATTTTCAAACTCTTGCTTCTCAAACACACCTGATTCAACTGATTAGAAACTTTACGACCTGAAATAAATTGTTCAAGCTGAAAAACTGGTCTAAATCATGCCCTTTGCCGTGGGACTACATTTCTAGCAGATGAATTTACTGACGCAAGTCAGAGTTTCCAGGCTTTACACAGTCCTAACTGGTTGAAGTTTTGGATAACTTTTCACAGACAAAGCTAGTAAGTAAGTTTTACACAGCAGTGTCGTGTTAATGTTGTTTCTACACTTAAATGCGTATTTTAACGTTTATCCCGGTGCAGAAACTTGCCCCATAGACTTCCATTATAAGTGCGTGACATTTTGTTATTTTCTCAGGTAATCAATGTCATGTAACAGATGCTGTTAACTTGTATAGAACTCAGAATATTCCTTGAAACAAGTGATCACAAAGGTGCCAAATTGTCAGAACAATTTTAAATCGCACAATGTGTCCCAAAAGAAAAGAGGTTGCTTGAATAAAGCGCACATATATTGATCAGTGTTTAAAAGCAACAAACACAAAACATAAACGTAAGTAACACTGAAAAATAAGATCTTAACTCACATACTGCCTAAACATACATAGAATGGATTGTTCAAACATACATTATGTTCTTGTCCAAAAGTACCTTAAAAATTGGTTAGTTCAGCCTCAGCTGAAAAATTACCATGTGACTATTAGATCATCAGCCCCACACACGCACACAGATCTGGTTGTGCCATCTAAGAAACCCTAAACTCAGATATGTGCTGAACTTTAATTCATAACCATCAATAATGGCAAGAATGGCAAGAGAACTGTATAACACTGACTGGAATGATTCAAGGCCTTGAAAACACAAGTGTCCGGTCGCCTCCCCATCTCAAACCCAGTACTGATTCTTTTTCAGTGCTGGGTTTGTTGTCCGACAGTGCTGTATTAACTCAGGATCTGCCCCTTTTGAGTCCATGCTTGACATGGGGATGTTGTTTGCTGGATCGGTTTTCCTGAAAGTCTCCTGACTCACTTCTCCATTCTTAGGCTTTGCTGCCACTGTTTGGACATTGTGCTTCCCTGTTTTGTTGCGTCGGACCAAGTAGTAGGCCAGTAGTGCGGCCAGGAGCATGAGAAGGAGGATGACAAGGATGGGAATAAGGATAGCCCACAGCGTGTTTCGTCTAGACACCACAGGAGTGGCTGCAGTGCTGCCAGAACCGCCTCTCAACCTGGGCTCGGGTTGACTCAATTCCTTGTCGGAAATGGACACCAGTGGAACTTTGAGCAATGTGGCGCCATAAACTTTTGAAGGGTCGTAAGGAACAACCTGAAAGGGCAAAACACACTCTGCAGGAGGAACGCCGTGTGCCTTTAGGAGGAAGCGTGCTTCATCTTGACTTTGACCTCCAGTTGTGTTTGAGATCTCCAGAGCCACTCGTCCTTCATCCAGGTCTCGTTGGGTGAAGGAGCTCACCGGTTGGCCATCATCTGAGCCACCCCTCTTGATGAACCGAGCTCCTTGAGGTTGTTGGATTATGCTGAAGGTTGGAGATGTTCTGGTCTTGTTGGCAAGAGGTGTAGCATCCAACAGCTTTCTGTCTACCAGTACAGTAGCACCTTTGGGGAGCTGGGGATTCTGGGCCACCTTCGCCAGTGGTTTCACGGTAATGTTGAGGACTGAGGACACGTTCGCTGCCCTGCTTCGGGCCACAAAGGCCACGCTGTCTCTCGGAGAGGTGGACTTCACGAAACGGACGCTTACTCTTCCATGTTTAATCTGGTTCTGCGTGAAAGCTGAGGTGGACTGTCTGTCCACCATCACAGCTGCATATTTTGGGCTGTTAGTAATCTTATAGAGTACATCCTCCTCAACGGGGCCCCCAGTAGAGGTGCTCAGCATGTCCTCAGTGATTAGTGTCTCATCGTCTCCCTGCTTTATGTGGATTTCCGGAGATATGTGCAGTATCAAAGACTTGGCCAGGATTCCTATATGCAGTGTGTGTGGGTCCGTTTGGTGTTTCCCGTCAGATACTGTAAATTCCATGAAGCCATCGGACAGGCTTCCATCGCTGACGAAAGCAACCCGTCCATTGTTGATGTCTTCCTGGCTGAACATGTTGATCCGGTCTCCAGAGTCAGTGTAGATGATATAACCGTTACCTGGATTCTTGGAGATGGTGAATCGGACCTCGTCCGGTGTGCTGTCCTGGTCCACCGTTTTGAGGTAGTTTTTCGAGATGATGGTCGTGGAGCCCTGTAGTGCTTCTAGAAGCAGGTCCATGCTTGCGAGTTCTGGTGGGTTTGAGTCTCGCCGTCTGATGGAGATCAGGAAGATCTCCTCCAGAACCACGGCACCGGGCTGAACTCGCGGGGTGAGGCCACTGGGGTTCAGATGAACACGGAAAGCAAAGCTATCAGAAGATGCTCCAGAATCATCGTGATAGTACTTCAGATCACCACGAGCCACATCGTCCTGCAGGAAATGGGGAGCTTCACGGGGCAGGTCCGAATCACCGAGAGTGAGTCGTCCATGAACAGGGAACCGATGAACTTCGTAGACGATGTCCTGCCCCTTCCGCTTCTGCTCAGGCAAACTGGCAAGCAGGTTAGAGGCATCCAACACAGAGTGTCGATCACTTTAGCCTGACCCTGCACCACGGACACACCTGCAATACATTGACAAAACACCAAAGGCAAATAATTAAATTGCATTTAATTGCCAGAGCTGTGGCATAGAGGTTAACATACAAAAGGGTTCCTCAGAGTCTAGCCCAAACCTTGCTCAAGCTCACCAACATGTCATTTTCTAGTTACTCTCAAGTTCTTGCTTGGGTGTCTTAGGATTGGAGTTAAACTCTGCAGAGAAGTGGCCTTTCAAAATCAGAATGTGTCTTAATCCTGTTCCCACCACATTTGCCAATCATTCTCAGTCTTCTGTTCAATGTTGTATCACATGATAAAGGGCACCAGCATCAAACTCCAACTCATTTATTTGGCAGCTACCTTTGTTCTTCCAGAGCTGAGAAGAGACGTTTCGATTGGCTGCATAGTATGAGACTGTGACTGGCAGGCTGTGATGCAGCTCTGTTGCTGGAGGCGATGTGAGCGTCAGCACGACAGAATCTTTCAGGACCCAGAAGGCCTCAGACGGCATCTGATGCTCATAATACACAGCACCTGCATCCAACTGAACACACAAGAAAATACAAATAATAATTGGCCACAACCTATAACACAGTCTATAAAACAGCTCAAACAGACGGCCACTAATTATAGCAATACATTAACATAGTTTTAGTTCTAAAAGTGAAATAGTTGCACATTTCATAAGTTGACCTGACCATAATGAGAGCATAGTGCTTCCCTCTACTGGCTGTTAAAAAGATCTTCACATACACGAGTGCCCTCTTGTGGTCAATGATGGAATTACAATGGAAGTGGCTTTATTGACAACATATTGAGGGATTTATGACAATGCCGGAAAAAAAATAGTTTTTCTGACAGTATTATCCTAAACCATTCTAAAATGTTAGCTGTAAGTGTCACTGTTTTCCTCTGCAAGTACATGTTCACAAATATACAACATTATTTACCTCAGTCTGTGTGAATCTGTTGATCTCTTCAAACTGTCCAAGCTGGTTAGGTTTGATTATTCGTCCCAAGCGAGGAGGTTTCACCAGTGAGTATGTGATTTCATCACCGTCTTCACTTGTAATAGCCCTCAAAATATTTCCACCAATCACCTGCCTGGTGCCTGACAAACGTCATCAAACAAATCATATCACTTCACTGATTCCTTCAAGAAAACACATTTTAGCAGCTATAATTGACCAATAAAGATCTTTCCTTTGGCTCAGAGAGAGGGAGAGCGAGAGAGAAATGGGTGTTTAGATTTAAGCTTGGGACATGTGGTGCCCACCTGGGAAGACCATGAGTTCTCCCTCTGCTTCCATTGAGATGGTGAGCTGTCTTGCCTTGACAGTGAACTGGTAGAGTGGTGAAGTGTGTTCTCCATCAGTCACGGTGAAGCTGAACCCACCCGATTCTGAGCCTGAGATCAGACACAAGCAATCATATTCACTACATCATGTTACACTCACAATAAAGGTTCTTTAATGGTTCCTTGCAGCACATCAGATTTATCAAACTAACCTTTAAATTATCAAGAACCATTTTTGGAAGAATAAAGGTCTTTGTGTTGCTATATGGCTCTTTGGAGACTGTAAAAGGTTTTTACGATGTTATGCCTTAGTGTATTGGTTTCTGGGGTCTTTAAATGAAAATGAAAAGTTATTTTTATTAAAAAAAAAAAGATTCTGCAATATCTGCCATAAAATGGTGTAGCTACACCATAGAATTGTGATGGTAAATATATATATATATATTATTTTTTCAACTTTTGATAAATGTTCCTCAAAGTAAGCATATCGGCTGCCAGGTCATCAGTGGATTTTCCTATGCTAACGTGTTTTGAGTGGGTTTTTAGCATCTTGCTATGCAGTTTTTAGTGTGTTGCAAGGTGTTTTGAGTAGCTTTTAAGTAACAAATTATGTATTTGCTTAGGTGTTCCGAATACTTTTTTGCATGCTGCTAATTTATATGATTGCTAATGTGTTCTAAGTTTTTTTTTACATGTTACTATCGTGCCAAGCTAAGGTGTTTTTGAGTGGGTTTTAACATGTTGCAATGCAGTTATTAAGGTATTCTGAGATGTTTTTATCATGACTTGCTGTATGCTATATGATTGCTAAGTTGTTTTTAGCGTGCTGTTATGTAGGTGCTAAGGTGTTTGGTGTGGGTTTTAGCATATGGCTAGGCAGTTGCTAATGTTGTTTTGATCATCCTGCTACTCTATATGACTGTGAAAGTGTTCCGAGTTGTTTTTAGCGTGTTGTTGTGCAGTTGCAAAGGTGTTTGAGTGGGTTTTCCATGTTGTTCCAAATAGAGTTCAACAATCAGGTTCCGGAAGTAAAAACTCCATTCATTTTCTACATAGGGAAATTTATTTTTTAATGATAACTTGGAAACCTTTTTAGACAGCTCTACTGTGAGCTACGATGTTGTTAATCGATGGAATTCGCTTCTGTTGAAGCCGTAAGGCCGCATTATTCTAACTTGTGTGCAGAAAATTCCACGTAATCGAGTCGGTCTCAAAATACCGGAATATTTGCATGTATGAACCTCGTAGCTGGTTTTCTTGGTTCATGGCTTATTATAACACTTTAACGAAGACTTCCCTTTTGGAGATATGAAGGGAAAAAAAACTTCCGCTAAAGAAGTGGGTGGGCTCTGTTGCATTTTATAGTTTTTTGTATGCTGCTACTCTATATGATTGCTAAGGGTGTTCTGAGTTGTTTTAAGCATGTAAGCGATATGTAAGCATGTAGGCTGCCAGGTCATTTTGAGTGGATTTTATCTATGCAGTTTCTAAGGTGCTCTGGCGGGTTTTTAAAGCTACACTGTGTGATTTTTACCTAGCCTAGAAATCTAGACGCACCCTAGCGGCCGCGAAAATCATTTCGCTGCCAGTGTGGTCTAGCAACTCTCAATAGACTTTTTAGTTGGAAAAACCAATTTCGGGTCAGGCCAATCACATCGTGTATAGAGTCGGCGGGCGGGCTTAACACAATGACGGCACAGTTCATGACGTTCCGCGTGATTTCCATAGGTGATTTCCCTGCTGCTTGAAAACAATGAAGATGCAGCGGTCTTTCGAATCGGCTTTGGCCGCGACTCTGGAGGACTTGGAGTTAAGAGAATGCCACTTAAGTCATTCTTAGAAAAGGAAGATGTGTTCGGAGTTTTGACGACCGGATACGGCAAAAGTTTAATATATCAACTAGCTCCGCTAGTGGGAAAACGCACGGGACTCACTCAGCCACAGCCGTTCGTTGCTCTGGTTGGTTAGCGCTGTCCTATTGCATGCAGAGGGATTTTGAAAGACAACCTTTATCCCGCCCCTCGGATTGAGGTATGTCAATGGAGAGTTCCCAGACCTAACATCTTGATGTAGGTCTGGCATGCCAGGCTAATTTTTACCCCCATCTAGCGGTGAAAAGGTATATGACCATCCAGTGAATATTAGTTTCTGTTCTTCTCAATTCCGATTTCGTTGTAACTCCTACGGTGGCCAATGTAGTCCAAGATTAACATGGCTTCCAGTTCGACCTCGTCCACATTCGACACGGTGCCATCGAGTGTTAAAACGCGAAAAAACGAAGCTTGAATTAACGGGGTATGTCCCTCTTTGGCTAATGTACTTTCAAGATGGAGGGGCAACATGGCGACCGACATTAGAACCCCTTACCCGTATGTATTTTCAATGGCATAATATACACTCACGAGAATACTTTATTACTTGAACGAAGTAAATATACATTAATGAGCACATATATTTTGAAAGAACTAAGTGTTTTTAGCTAAGAATAAACTGAAAAAGTTACACAGTGTAGCTTTAACATCTTGCTATGGTGGTTGGGCCTTGAAAATGGTTGTTAACACAATGCTAGGTGCTCTACATGATTGCTTACATGTCCAGGCCCAAAGTCTCTTTTCTGGTCTATCCTCAGATGGCCTAATGCTTTCTCTGTAGTAGCTGATATTTTATTCGGTTTTTAAAGGTTTTAAAGGAGTCAATTCAGAGAAATTGATGTCAACCCACCCTGATGAATGAATAAAACCTCTCCATTATTAATCTGAGCCTGGGTAAAACTGTCCACACTGTCATCTGGAGACACTTTAAAGGCAACAATCCCATTGCTTGGCTGCTCGATGGAATAGACCAACTCCTCCGGAGGGGTGTCCAGATCATCGCTGCTCAGAATATTGGCTGTGATTTCAGACTCCTCGCCGACTAAGAGCTGAAAGGAGAGAGCACACACACGGACAAAGAGAGATAAACAAACCAATAAACAAGATGGAACAACTAAACTGTTGTTTTCAGAGGTGTCTAACTGTCTGGAGTTGTTGGGATGTGAAAGAGGCAGTTATGTCTCCTCTGATGCTGCTCTAATGGATGTGTAATGGACAAGTTGCGAAAAGACATTCTTAAACGATCAAATTCAGCTGGGAGAGTGCAGGGCTGCCACACATTTATCTGTTCCTGAACGCTTTCACTGCCTCCATCTACCGCTCTCCTGGGAGACTGAGAGTAGAAGAGGAAGAAAAAACTAGAAATTGAGTACATGGCGTATAGTGGTGCCCTGGAACAGAAAGGTCCACAAGCTCATTATCATTTAGTAATCTAGTTTTAACCTAATGTGACCTTCAAGATTTAAGTGCATGTCAAATCATCTCCTTTCCTCTTACGAGTGCTATTTAATGGAGGATAATGCAGTGTCATTACCAGGGTAAATATTAGTCATATCAGATAACTCTCTGTACTGCCCCCTGGTGACCATTCAAACACCTTTACATCATTTTCTGTGTAGTATGTGCATGGACTTCCACTAGATGGTAGCACTAGACCAGAGTACAGTGCAACTGAAATTTCTGAAACAAAAATCTCCCAAATTGGGCTGGAAATTGCTGTTTCTTCATATTTAATATTTAATAGATGTACATGGATCAGAGGCTGCATGGCAAATCAAATCCCAGCATGCTGTGCTGAGGCCTGCTTTGATGGGAAACCGCAATCTCTCTCTGATTGGACTAGTGTGTCTGATATATTACTTTGAGTGTGTGTGTTTGTGGGGATGAATCTCACAAAAGTTTCATATTTCATACCAAAAACTAAAAAGAAATTTAAAATCAAGCCATTTTAGAACAATTAGGATTTTTGGCACTTTATTTTTGCAACAAAAAATGCATTATGCAAAAAAAAAAAAAAAAAAAAAAAAGGAGCTTATTCTCATTATTGTAATGTGAAAATAGTGATTATTTTAATTGTAAGGTACTTAAAAAGTACCATAGAATTTGTTGTACTGAATTTAAATGACCCACTTAAGTTTTTTTTCACATTACGGTGATGAAAATTAGATTTGTTTCATTACACTGAGAATTCATTTTATTTGTATCAAAATAAAATTAGGTAACACTTTATTTTAAGGTGACGTAGTTAAACATTACTACATGTACTTACTATAGCAACAACTGTAAATTATGCATAATTATAAGTAACAAATCCTAAACTGCAATTTTATTGTAAGTACATGTAGTTAATTAATATTATTCAGTTTTCATTTGAGTTAGTAGTACAATGTAACTGTCACCTTCAAATTAAAAAAATTATAATTACAAATATATATATATATATATATATATATATATATATATATATATATATATATATATATATATATATATATATATATATATATATATATATTTTTTTTTTTTTTTTAATGCAAATGTAAGTTTGGAGAAATGTGCTTAAATGGTTTGAAAAATTGCAAAAAATAAAAATATATATTTCCTGCAAACAATAAATGTAAATATAATTTTAATAGAATTTATGCATTTATCTATTATTTATTTATATAATCACATTTATATTAGTGCTGTCAAATCGATTAATCTAGATTAATCGCATTTAACATAAAAAGGTTGTAAATATGTCTTTGTATATATACATGCATAAATACACAAATGGTTCCACTTTTATGTTAGATGCGATTAATTGTGATTAATCGATTTGACAGCACTTAATTTATATATATAGCCTATTATACATTTAAATCGATTATATATTTTTTTCTTTTGATTTTGGGGTGAAATATAATTATCCCACTGAAAAGTTATTGGATCATGAGTGTGTGCGCCTTTAGACACTGTGTTAGTAAATTGGGTTTACAATTTTGGAAAGAGCAGGTCTGCCTTTAGATCTTCTCTGTTATTATCATTAGTAGGCTAACCATTGTAAATTGAGGTGTCCTGGATGAAAGCATGTCTGATACAGAGACAGACAGTGAGAAAGCGCATGCGAGAGAAAGGGAACTACCCGCATGTGGAAAAACACACATATCATTATTTTACATTTTGCGGGAGTCAAGCGGCATCTCTGATTGGTGGTTTTCCCTCCAGCCCAGAAACTGAATTCTTGCCACCATCATGGTTTTCCAAAAATATGAGTTTCCAGGGCGACCAGAAACCACAGACAGCATCGAGCAAGCACTGAATGACACTCTGTGTTCCAGTGGAGGGAGTCGCTCTGAATTTTCCGACTACGTCTCTGTTCTAGAAGCTTCATTAATGTTTAAAACTGGGAAAATGGACTGAGGGGCAGCTTGTGTACCTCCAGTCCAGTGTTGCGTTGGATGCGAGGCGGTTCGTCGTTCACAGGGAGGACGGTGACGCCGACTGTCAGGGACGCACTCTGGCGGGTGATTTCAAAAGCAGACGCCCTGAGAGTGAAACTGTCTTCTGTGGTCTCACTGCTGTCATGGTAGTAGTACACCTGTGCCTGTTGTACCTGAGGATACACACAACATATACAACAGATATCAGAAATCCAATCACTCACACCCAATCCTTTTTTCTGACCATTAGAGCATTTCAGGTTTTACATTTCAGGTTTTATTTAGTCATTTTCCAAGTGAAGGGACAATAAAAATGTCTGTGGATTTAGATTCCCTCTAAAAAGATCAAACAAACTTAAAGGGATAGTTCACCCAAAATTAAAAATGTTCATTTACTTACCTTCATGCCATGCCTGATGTATATTACTTTCTTTCTTTAGATAAACACACATTTTAAGGAAAATAATCCATCTTCATCGGAACGTAGGCTCACTATTGACTAGCTCCTGGGTCATCACACACATGACCAGCGTCGGCCAATAGTGAGACGGCGTTCTGGCGTAGAACCCAGAAGCGCTGCACTGTTTACACTACGTCAACAACGTAAGAGAATTACATCAAGAGAAGAGATTATTGAATAAAATCGTTATTTTAGTTTTTTTTGCGCACAAAAAGTATTCTCGCCGCTTCATAATATTAAGGTTGAACCACTGTAGTTACATGGACTATTTTACTGATGTTTTTACTACCTTTTTGAGCCTTGACCAATGGAGGGACACAAAGCTTTAATAAAGAAACACTATTTTTGATGGTCCACTTTAGACATTCTACTAGTTACAAGTAACTTTACAACTACATGTCAACTGACTCAATTAATAGACTGTTAGGTTTGGGTGGTAGATTAAGTTAACATGTAGTGGCAAAGTTACTTGTAGTCAGTAGAATATCTGTTGGGGGAGCATCAATATAAAGTGTAACCAGATATTAAACAGAGTCTACTAATACTCTAATGAGAGTAAGTTGACATGAAGTTGCAAAGTTATTTATAGTTAGTAGAATGTCTAAAGTGGTCCATCAAAATAAAGTATTTTTCAAGCGTCAACTGAGGCAGCCATTCACTTGCATTATATGAACTTCATTTGTGACCCTGGATCACAAAACCAGTCTTAAGTAGCACGGGTATATTTGTGGGAATAGCCAACAATACATTGTATGGGTCAAAATTATCAATTTTTTTTTATGGCAAAAATCATTAGGATATTAAGTAAAGATCATGTTCCATGAAGATATTTGGTAAATTTTCTACTGTAAATGTATAAAACATTTATTTTTGTGAGGGAATGCTGCACAATCGCGAATATAAATGCACAACTTTAAAGGTGATTTTCTCAATGTTTCGTTTTTTTTGCACCCTCAGATTCCAGATTTTAATATAGTTGTATCTCGGCCAAATATTGTCCTATTATAACAAACCATACATCAATGGAAAGCTTATTTATTCAGCTTTCGTGTGATGTATAAATCTCAATTTTAAAAAAATGACCCATAAGACTGGTTTTGTCATCCAGGGTCACATTTGTGTTAATCTGAAGAGAGAAAATCAAGTGGGTTGGCATGAAGGCGAGTAAATGATGAGAGTATATTTATTTTGGGTGGACTATTATCCCTTTAAATAAACAAATCTACCATGGTAACTGTAGTTCCTGTTTTCAGGACTGTTCATGTTGCTAATCAAAATCTTTGTTTGTTTTCCTGTATTTTTTGTTGTTGCCATTTTTATTTATAGTATAGAAATGATGGAGGATCAGAAAAAATGCATTCGAATCACATTAACCATGACTAAATCTCACAAGTCAGACTCAAACGTGTGTTCGAGCATGTGCTCTAATCACGAATCCCCAACTCCAACTTTTTATGCATAGAATTAACATGATTGTGAATAATAAAGCTGCTCTTCCATGCAGACAGCAAACAAGCCGTTTCTCAGTTGGTTTCATCACATAATTAAATGTTCATCAGTCACACTAAAACTGGATGTAACTTGGGTGGTCGCACTTTTTAAACAAAGCGCAGATTTGGTCAAACAAACATAATGCAAAACTGCAGGAAGCCCCACAGCTGCGAGTGTGTCCTGTGAAACTGAAGTGTGTTAGTGTGTCCGGCGCAGGAGGTCAGACGTCTGCCGTATGTCATATGCTGCAGATTTTAACCCACTCCAGATGATCAGAACCTAAATGCATATATACTGACTGTACAAACTATACTAACCTTAACAATTATACTTCCATGACCACGACCACTCGCGTTTTCTTTAGAAAACATACAAATTTAGTTGCACCACAACTCAAAGTGTTAGAATTTTTAGCCAAGAAAAGCTGCATGTGCTTCACCTCTTTCTGCTATTGTTTAGTCTGCATAGTCTCATGTTTGTCAGGAAATCCATAACTTGTGGCGACTGTTTACGGAAGTTGTCATTTGTAATAGAGGTGAAATATTTCTATGTAATGATCTTGCCATTTTTATTTAGAGGAGGCATTAAAAGGAGACAGAAGACCGGAACCCATGGATTTAATCACAAAGTGTATTCAAATTGTATTAGCCATATGAGCAATAAAATGCACAAATATAATCCTTTATATATATATATATATATATATATATATATATATATATATATATATATATATATATATATATATATAGTGAAAAAAATTATAAATGCAACCCTTTTGTTTTTGCCCCCATTTTCATGAGCTGAACTCAAAGATCTAAGACTTTTTCTATGAACACATAAGGCCTATTTCTCTCAAATATTGTTCACAAATCTGTCTGAATCTGTGTTAGTGAGCACTTCTCCTTTGCCGAGATAATCTATCCACTTCACAGGTGGCAAATCAAGATGCTGATTAGACAGCATGATTATTGCACAGGTGTGCCTTAGGCTGGCCTCAATTTAAGGCCACTCTAAAATGTCCAGTTTTACTGTATTGGAGGGGTCCGAAAACCAGTCAGTATCTGGTGTGACCACCATTTGCCTCATGCAGTGCAACACATCTCTTTCGCAGAGTTGATCAGGTGGTTGATTGTGGCCTGTGGGATATGTTGTTCCACTCCTCTTTAATGGCTGTGCGAAGTTGCTGGATATTGGCAGGACCTGGAACACGCTGTCGTAAACGCCGATCCAGAGCATGCCAAACATGATCCATGGGTGACATGTCCGGTGAGTATGCTGGCCATGCAAGAACATAGATGTTTTCAGCTTCCAGGAATTGTGCTCAGATCCTTCCATCATGGGGCCGTGCATTATCATGCTGCAACATGAGGTGATGGTCGTGAATGAATGGCTCAACAGTGGGCCTCAGGATCTTGTCACGGTATCTCTGTGCTTTCAAAATGCCATCAATAAAATGCACCCGTGTTCATTGTTCATAACATACGCATGCCCATACCATAACCCCGGGTGGACTATTCCTTTAATATTAATATCAGTTTGATTTTAGGTATTTGATGTACAGTTTGATTTACTAAACAATTTTGCCACTTGTTTTAACTGGAAAACACGTAAACAGTCTAATTAACTTCACAAGAAGCCATTTTTGCAGTGTATGGCTTAACGTGTCACATTATGTGTATGCTAACCGTTAAGTCACAAGCTTTGAGAAAACAGAAGCTTTTGTAGAGAAAACCTGAGCTTAATTTCGTTTCTGCCGCTGTTTAGTCAGTAAATCGTTGTGTTTGCCAGGAAATCAATACTGTTAGCGACTGTTTACAGAAGATGTCAATTTTCTAACACTGGTGAAATGTTTCAGGTAACATCTTAGTGGCTGAGAATCTTTGTTTATTTTATGTTTGACCTTTTGCCATTTGATTAATATTATAGTAGAGAAAGGACAGGAAATGAGAGGGAAAAGTGGGAACAAAAGAAACGGGAAACGTCACGACTCTCCTGTATGAATACCACAGGCCATTGTTTCAAAGTGTGTGTGCTATTGCTAATCATAATGTTGATGTCAAAGGTCTTGAGTCGAATTAAACTCTTAGTACATTTGGGCAGCAAATTCAGCAGAATCAAGTCAAATTGGTCACAGATGTCAACATCGACAGGTTTTATGACATAAAATAGTTGAAATAATCTTTGATAATGCTAATGCTAATGCTAAGAAGAAAAATGTAAATATTAATAATATTAAAGGGATAGTACACCAAAATAATGCCCTTATGTCGTTTCAAACCTATATGACTTTCTTTCTTCTGTGGATCTTAAAAGAACATATGCTGGTTTTCAAACAGTTTTGGTTCCCATTGACTTATGAACAACAATACAAGGAAATCAATGGGAACTGAAACTATCTGGTTACCAACACTCTTCAAAATATTTTCTTATATGCTCCACAGAAAAAAGAAACTCATACAGGTTTGGAGCGATATAAGGGTTGGCAAATGATGACCGAACTTTCATTTTTGTGTGAACTATTCCTATACGTCAGTTTGATTTTAAGCAGAATATACATTTGATTTACTACAGTAAACAATTGCCACTTGTTGTCCACTGTAATCAAAGTATTCAAGGGAAAGGCCAAAGGTCTGAACGAAGCAAAGAAAAGCTGTTTCAAATTTTGCTGTTTAGTTTGTAAATTGCTGTATTTCTGAAGAAACTGATAACTGTTGGTGACTAGCCTATCTGTTTGTAGCAGAGGAGAAATGTATTCCAGATTGTTTCATCGTGAGATGCTAATATTCTTCCTCTCTCTTTCTTTTTGAAGCCCTGAGCTGTTTTGAGATGTTTTCATCTCGGTGCGTTGTGAATGTTTTCTACTACGCTTCACCGTAAGCTATCATTACAATCTGTCCCCTGGTGTGGCAGCGGTGACCGCCGGTACACAAACCGACCGCTGACTCCACAACACAGAATAAAGAAACTCCACATTCGGCCGGTAATGAGCATGACGCATACGTCTTTAATTTAGAAACAATTCTGTTTTGGTTCCATTCCTGCCCAGTAGTTTTGCTCCATATGATATGTATTAGTTGTGTTACAGAAAGCATTGCATAACCGAAGAAAGGAAACGTAGAGCACAGGACTGCAAGAGCCAGACATTGTGTATTAAGATGTAGAGTGAAACGACTGCACACAATGAAGTTATTCTGACAGCTGGACTAAAGCCACCACAAGACATTGATTCTGAACTTCAAATTCAATCTGTTCTCCATCTGTGATCTCTCTCTCTCACTAGCTCTCTTATCCTGTCCTTCTCTCTCTGATCTGAGAGCTATGTTCATTGCAGAAGATCTGTCAATCGAACACCACTCATGTCCTGCTGCGTTTCAAGAAACTTAAAGAAATATTCAGTTATTTTCAACTTCAGACCCTTAAAATGTCAACGCTGCTGTTTTCAATAACAATAAAAGCATATGTGACTTACTTTGTCATTTTGAGTCACTTAGTTTTTGACAGAAAAAGTCAAATCGTACATTTATACTCCAAACCATTGTTTAGATTGAATTATTTAAATATTGTCTGTCATAAAACCTTTTTTTATAAAGCGGCCTCTAATTTTTTTTTGACATAATTAGCATATTTAATCAATCATACATTAAATAATTATCATTAATAATCAGTTAGATGTAATACATATTGTGCATATATTTAAAATAAATGCATACATTTAAAGGATTTTCAGTGTAAATATCTAAACATTTTAAAATACATTTTACTTACACAAAATTACTATCAAAAATTAACCAAAAGTGTGTGTGTGATTATTATATATATATATATATATATATATATACACACTTTTGTACACACTTTTATACAATCCTTTAAATGTATGCATTTATTTTTTATTACAGGATATATATATATATATATATGTAAATATATTTTTTTCTTACCTCACTGGCTCAAATTTGTTCTTCTTATCACTTAATTTTGATCATATTTCCAGAAAACAAGACTTTACATCTTATGTCATTTTGCGTTTTTTTTTTAGTTAATACATTATGATGTAAGAATGTTTAGATATTTTACTGAAAAGCAAGACAAAAATACTGAGTAAGAAAATATTATTTTGCAGGTTTATCCTGTGAAACAAATGATTTTTTACAGGGTGATTATGACGAATAATTTCAACGAATCCAGTGATGTTCCTGCTAAAACCTGTAGTGAAGATGCTAATCTCTCACACACTACATTAAAAATTATTTCAACAATATCCAGATAAAACTGAAACAATTTGGTGTCACCGAATGTGCTTGAAGTTGAAAACAACCCAGTAAAGTCATCTGTTCTGGGTGAATTGCTTCTGAGTTAACCTGATCTCTGTTCTCAATGTAGCGTGCCTAGCGGCGCGGTGTAAATGCTTTATTTGCGGGATATATGGGCTAGTTTATTCTGGCCGGCGGCAGCAGGGAAGCGCAAGTCAGAGTTTCCATCAAGTTGGAATAGCAGTCAAAAGAGCAATGTCTAACCGCTCTCTCAAACAACAGCACACTCGTTCTTTCCCTGCTCATTCTTTCCACTAGAAGACCTCTGGGCCACTCCGCTAGATATCATAACGCACAGTAGTTTAGGGGGCCCACTGGAAACAAAAAAGTCTTAGACGAGGCTTAAAAGAGAGCGGGAGAAAGAGAAGTAGTTTCTTTGAGCCTCTAAAACACAGCGAGCATCAGACAGGCATGATCAAGGTCCGCAATAGCTGTTATTCTGTGAACGGCTTGTAATTAAGATGCAGAATTGCTATTTTACGCATGACTGTTCCTCAACGATATGGCAAAATGCTACACAGGGATCCTGGTAGTCTCCGAGAAACCATTACACAAGGCTGTTCGCCCTTTTAATTAAAGCCAATGACAGCTCCTCTGGTTCCAGTGCTGCTCTTTTATCGTGAGAAGAATTAACTCTCATTGCAGGCACAAAGTCCAAACAAACAAAACAAATAAGCCTGTAATTATAGCATCATTAGTTGTTCCCACTGTTTCCTCTACAAACAAGAAGAGGTGAAAATTCTGTCATCAGCTGCTCACCCTTATGTCGTGACTTTCATTCTCCTGTGAAACTCACAGCCATTTCCAAGCTGTTCGAGCAAACAATGAAAGCATATTGTGACCAGGGGCTGTCAAGGTCCACAGAAGCTCCATAAAAGGGGTCTTTACAACTCTCACACAACATTTCAAGTCTTCTGAAGACACACGATATAGCTTTATGTGAGGGAATTTTAGTTATTTATTGATGCTCTCCACTGGAGATATTATGCGCATTTTCTTGTCGCATCAGTGTAGTCGAATATAGTATTATGAGTCACGTGGTTTGCTGTTATGGAGATTTTATGTCCTTTTTGGATATTCAGATCGCCTGATCACAATATGCTTTCATTGTATGGTAAAAAAGCAGCATGAACATTATGCAAAACATCTCATTTTGTGTTCCATGGAAGAAAGTCAGAATGAGTAAATTATGACTGAATTTTTTAGTTCGTGTCTGTGTTGAAGGACTAAAATGACTAAAACTGAAATAAAAATTAATGAAAGTTATATAGTAGGGCTTTTTAAACCGGGGCCACAAGGGAGTGTTTGGGGTCCATGGAAAAGTTTAAAAATAAAAATAAAATAAAAAATAATTATATATATGTAAATAAAATAACTAATAAAACATTTAAATAAACAAATAATTAAAATTTAATTAAAATAAATTGATATATTAGATTAAAATAAACTGATTAAAATAATACATTATTAAAATAAATGAATAAATGATTAAAATAAATAAATCTTAAGTTAAATAAATACAAATAAGAAAAGCAGTGCAAAAATGTAAAAACAATAAATTAAAAGATTAAACTTAGTAACTAAAATAAATAAATTGATTAAAATACAAATTGATTAAAATAAATGCAATTTGGTTTAAATAAATAATAAATGAATACATTTGATTCAAATCTATTATTTATAAGAATAAATGAATGAATAAAATACATCTATACATCTCTAACAGTACAGTACTACAGTTGATAAAAAAATGCAATGAAATAATGTAGCCTACTAAAAAAAATGTATACATGAAAATATATAGCTGTCTTGTTAGGATAGGGGTCCCTCGCATGCGAATGATCATATTTTGGGTGTTCTTGACCATCTAGAAATATAATGAAATATTAATAAATACTATAATTGTATATAAATAACATGTAATTGTTGGCACTCACGTCCTCCCAGGCGAAGTTGTCAAGTCCGTCTTCTTCATCCAGATACTTGATATCTCCATGCAGAGGTGATTCCTCCATAAAAAACTCGATGTTAATGGACCTGTAGAAGGGGTGTGTGATATTCAGGATGTCTTGGGTCAGCGCCACGGATCCACCCTCCCTCACGGTGAGGTTGACCACCTGGACGGGTATGATACGTGGAACAATGTCCACCTGCACCTCTAGATCTTCTATGGTGGTGAAGCCATTACTGACGTCGGCTGTGAAGTGGTCCCGGCCCTGCAGGGAGGCGGAGATGTAAAGGATTTTGCCCAGGTTTATTTCCTCCTGCGTGAAGGACTGAATATAGTCAAGCACGGGTGACGCCGTGCTGTCCGAGTCATCGTTGAGTTTGACCACATGACCCAGCCGTGGAAAGTCTTTGATGGAGTACACCATCTCTTTGGGCAGGATATCTGTCTGCTCCACCTAAGAAGATAAAAAGAAGACCTTCAAACAAGTGCAGAACTGCTTTCAAATGCTGCATATCCCTACAGACAGGTACCAGGTATCTTTTAATAATAATGATCAGGACATGCATCATATTTCATTCACAACATATTGTAAAATTATTCACTAATAAGAAGAGTTCACCTGAAAATGAAAAGCCTCAATTACTCATCATCATGTCATTCAAATTTTTATATTTGCATACATTTAAATATGGTACATCAAGATTCATCACACCAGGTTTGATTTCAATAATGTTAGGTCATGAAACAAATGACATCTAATATCACTGATGTCAACTGCGACTTAACTTGATGTCCCATATTTTAACATATGGAATCGGAAATTATGAAACAAGAAAGTTAAATGGAAACAACATGAGGATGATTTTACATTTTTATCTGAGCTACCCCTTTAAGGTCAGCTTAAATCTTAGAGCAATATTAACACTATTTAAAAATACATCAAATGTTTTGATATATTAAATGGCTCTGAATGGTACATTGGAGAAACCTTGAGCTGATATCATTAATGAGATTTATGCCAAACCCTCCATTTAAGTGATTAAGTGATATTTATGTGATAAATCCCAGAAATACTTAGAGAAAAAGTAGCAAAGATATAAATCAATGTCAGGCACTCGCAAATGTCCAAATGAAACTGAGTGGAGACTGTTTCCTCTATGGCAACACTTGGGTAATTACTGAAAGTACACTCAGTGGAGCGTCAACAATATAGCATATCTACTGCAGAGACTCAACAACCTTTTTTTTTTCCTGTTTCTAAAACACAAATTTTGCAAATAAATGCAAAGCAGCTCCTGGGTAGATTTATGAGCCTAGCATTGAGGGATTTTGGGAGAAGTGCTCTTGCAGTTCTGGAACCTTCCACAACTGTAATACAACAGCTGTTGAACACAAATTATCATTAAGCACTGTTGGAAGTCTTTGTAAACTGATCTTAATATTTATTCAATATGCAAGGTGTTTGTCATGTATTTTACAAGTGAAATGAATATGTTTCTCTTGTATTAATGTAAAATACATACAGTACTTTGCTCTTTAAAATTGGCCAAACATTGAAAGCTCTGGTTTTTGTCCTTAGGATAACAACGTATGAATGCACAAGAAAAAAGACTTTCATGTTCTCATTCCTGAAACACAAGTTTAAACTTTTGTAAAACCATTTTTTGTGTAAATTGTGGAGTTGAATTTGGTGATAGTGTAGTTTTTTGCAGTAGCCAACAATTTAGGAAAGTAAAGTAGTAACTTAAGCCTACAATAATGATTTAGACATTGAGCATAAACTAGCAATTTATGTTTCAACCACAGATGTTAATAAAAAGGTCAAAGTTTAGGAACAGTTTTCACAGTTAACAAAGGCTTAAACTTAAACCTCTTTTTGAAAAAAAATTGTCAATAAAATTGGCAACAGGGTAAGAAAATGTATTAATATTTTTCTTAAATACATTTAAGAAAGGGAGCCTTACCTTCAGATGGATTTGGTCAATAACAGAATGTTCCCCTTCATATGCAACGATCCCCTTGTTCGACACAATCAGTGGCTCCGATAGGTAACCTTTCTTGAATATCTTAATCCTGAAAGTGCCCTCTGTGGACAATTCCTTGGCTTCCACAGAGAAGGCAAAGGAATCTTTCGAGCTAAGGCTCTGGTCGTTGTGTTCGTAGGAAACCACACCCTTAGTCAGGTCCTCTTCTGTAAATGTGGAAGATTCAATTCCACTGACTATAATCCTACCATCACTGGGAGCAGAAGTCACTTTATAAATGATCTCAGCTGCACTTCTGATGTCCATGTTAGTCTCTGCACTTAACAGACTGGTGTTTAGTGTCTTTGTTCTACCATGGTCCATGACCACCATGGTATTGTTGACTAGACGTAAATAAGGCTCACCTGCTTGCACCTGAAGTACAGTTGTGGTCTTGTGCAAACCATCAGATACTTGAAGTTGGAATCGCTCACGATCTGCCCCATGGTGGACAAACAAAACCTTCCTGTCCCTCAGGTCAGCCTGGGTAAAGCGGTAGAGAGGTTGTGTTACATCTACCGAGGAGACAATGTTTCCTGAAAGAATTCCCACTCTCGCATAAACTAGTTGGGTATCATTAAAGTCAGAGTCCTCGTCTTTGTACAGAATGTCATCAGTGGTTAATAAACGCTGGCCATTTCTGACAACATTGAAAGGTTTGTGGATTATCCTTTGAGGCACATAGTCATTTCTGGACTGTATTGCAATGTTAAAAACTCCCCTCAAAACCTCATGACCCTCATCTTGCCCATTGCCTCCTCTTGAATCTAACACCAGAAAGTTAAACTGGTCATGGCTTGTTTCTGTTCCATCATGTTTGTAAATTAGCCTGTTCAAAGAAACATCCTCATTGCTAAAGACCCGAATTGCACCCTCAAATCTTTGCACACCTGGTGGAGAGTCTCTGATAAGACGACCATGTTTGGGATCTTGTGTTATTTTGAAAATAAAGTCTGTTGAAGTGGAGGTTCGAACCCAGAGATATTCTTTACTTATGATGTTTTCATTTCCTTCCAGCACAAAAAGTATCTCGTTGGTTAGGACAGGAGCATTAGAATCAGCCTTGATTTTGATGGGAAAGGTGTATTCGCTGGAGTACTGATCCTTTGCAATTAATTTGAACTGGAAATTATCCTCAAAGTCAGCTTCTCTGCGGACACGAGGGCTGTAACTGATGAAACCATCTAAAATGTCTTGTTGGGTAAAGGCACTGCCCTCAGACAACTCTTTATCAAGCATCATCAAGACTCCCTGGGCTGGGCATTTCAGAATAATGTACTGGACTGTTCTTAAATCAGTTTGACCCATCCTCACAAAAGCTTGTAATTGCTCAGGCTTAAGGACCTTTTGCTGCCCATTTTCAACTTCCAGAGGAACCATTTTAGCTATTCCTACAACGGAAGGCTTGATCTTGATGATAAATGTGTTGTCTGGGAGGATGACCTGTCCAAGCTGTGCATTGAAGTGAATAAACTCGGTCTCTATGCTGTTGTGATCGGCTGTGAGGTTGGGAATGTATTTCAGTCGGTTCTGCTCCAGATCAGACTGATGAAATAGTGTGACTCTTTTTGGTACCCCATTGTCTGAGATCAGCTGCAGTTCTCCAAATTCAAGTGCCTGAGTGATATTATAAACAACATCTCCAGTTTTTGGAGTTGCAGAAATGGCCAGATTTTGTATTCCAATAGGGGCACTGCTATCCTGATTGATCACGAGGCCAGTATTTGTGACCAGAGTAATCTGTGGCTGGGTGATGAGCAACTTAAATGTGCTTGACTGGCTAACCAAATCTCCATCCGAAACCTGCAGGGTAAGTCCAGTCACTTCTCCTCCCCTGTGAACATAGTAGATATTTCCTTCTTTCAGTTGTCTACAGGTGAACTCTCTTAGACCAAACCCTGGCTGTTGAACATTCTCCAGATATCCAGCAGAAGTGGAGTCCGAAGTGACTGTGACCTTGAGCTCATCACAACGATTATCTGAGTCTGAGATTTTGACGAGGTTTGGGCTTAAACGTGTGCGCCCGTTAGCTGTGATTGAGATGTCACCTGCACTGAGCTGAGGGACGTCATTGACGGGCAGGATCTCCACCGGTAGCACATATTGTCGTGCAACACTCAAGCACTCAGGGAGATTCGTTCCATGTGCAATGACCTCCAGCTGGATTTGATCTCCATACTTTTCATTGCCATCGTGGAGATACTTGATTTTCTTGTTAACAACATCCAGAAGGGTAAACTTCTTTGAGAGTCTTGAGTTCATATCAATCTGTCCATACCAAGGATCTTGTAAAAGAGTAAAGATGATCTGAGATTGACGAACACCTGCAGCGTTTAGGTTAAATGTTGGGTTTAGGTTTACAATGTCGACAAAGGCCTCTCCTCCCTCAGGAACTAGCAGAGGAGTGATGTCCAGGAGCTTGGAAATATTTTGGAACATATCTGGTAAGCCCTCAGTAGGGAAACAATGTCTTACATCCGTATTGGCATTAATGTATGTTATTCTTACTGGAGGTGAAGTTGTTGACTCCAAATCCTCCAAATCATATGTGGAGTAATCATCTTCCCCTTCACATTTCACATGAATGTCTTTAGTTATGAGAGCATCCTGCAAGCTTCTGCCTTTCTGATTCACCTTGATTTCTCCTAAACATCCAATAAAGGATTCAGTTGTGAACTCCTCCTCCACACGAGTCAAATAGTCATCTTGAAACACATCCTTCATCTTCCTTTGAATGCCTCCCAGGTACAGGTTCCCTACTAGATCCAGCTTTTCCGATTCATTAAGAGGGAGTGAAACCAGTTGACTGTCCACATTTATCTGAAACATATTGGGGTTAATCTGAACTGTTACTCTGTGCCACTGATCGTCATCTACTTGCACTTCCCCATTGTCCAGCACATACATCTCACTTCCCAGGTCGATTACACCTTTCAAGAACCCTCCTGCCATTCCAATTGCAATGAAGTCTGCCTGGTGTCCTGGGTGGAAGAGCAACAGAGCATCTTCAATGGTCGTCTTCATAAGCATCTCCAGGCTACGGAAGCCTGAGCTAGGTCTGGTCCAAGTAGGGAAAGAGATGAATGAGTCCGGGCTGATAAAGCTGGTGGTTTCTTCGTCCCCTGCCTCAAATTCGCTGCTGCAGGTCTCCTTGGTGTCATAGCATACTGGATTTGCTGAAGCCAGAATGTCAAAGTCATGAGATTCAAACATAACACTGCTCATGCAGCCACGCAGGAAGGGCACAGCTGTGTTCAGGTACTCCACTTCCAGGTCTCTCACACCTCCAAGGAAAACACCTTGATCGATGTTCAGGTCCTCATCTGCATCCTCAACCGGGATGAAGGTTGTGTACAAGTTGTCCACAGCCATAGTGAGTTTTGAGTCTTTCAAAATGAGAGACACATGATGTTCCAGAAGGTTACTGAGCTGGAGACCCATAGAGGAGGCCAAAACCTTTTCTCCAGATCCCATGTCAATCCTAGCCTGTAAAGAGACACACAGAAACAAATTATTAGAAAGCAAAAGTGGCTGTTGAAAATAAGAAGTAAACGTCTTCTTCACAGGCACGTGGTGCTTGCCTGTGAAAAAGTTGCTGCCATGATGTTAGGGTATTATGCGTGTTTAGTACTGCATTGTTGTACAGTTTCTAAGCTGTTCATAGTGTTTTGTAGTGCATTGCTATGCAATTGTAAGATGTTCTGATTTGTTTATAGGGGTATCATTTAAAGTAACATTCATGTCTGTATCACAAATGTGCCAGAGGAATTGCACGCTTCAAATGTTAATACTTGGACTTGTTAGGAATAGGGTTCGTTCAACGGTTTGAGGTTTCTTTACGGCACCAGTAAATCTTGTCTTAATATCTTATGCAATTTTTTTTCTGATGTACATTTATCTTGTTTAGACATATTTACTACAAAACAAGACAAAGGTACTAAGAATATGATTTTTTCACAGTGCATTATACATGCATCCAATTGTGAAATCTGATACAGACTTCGCTGGATGAGTCTACTATTTCAAACACTGTGTAGCTACTTAAACGGAAAATATCACAGATCTCATTTCAGATCTGCAGCCTCCAAAGATGAAAAAAGTAAATCTGAATGAATTGAATATGTCAGTAGAAATGCGTTTTTAATGACAAATCCTGCCACCGAGGAAATAGTCTTGGTACTGTTTCATATTGCAGCATAATGCAGGCAGTTTGAGCGTCTGTGTTTATCTGTGCGGAGCGGGAACCATTTTCTTGGGAGGCGACAGATGAAGAATAAATATCTCAGAGCGAACCAGTAACTCATTCTAGCTGTGGAAGCTTTTTCCATGTTGTGCTGAAAATCTGTGACGATCCTGTCACAGAGGAGCTGGAAGCGAATGCGAGTCGTCCCTCTTCACCACAAACCAAACGGCTGCTTCTCAAAAACTCACAAGAGATTTTCTCAGTGTGTGGCTCATTTAGGGGGCCTGAAGCCTTGAAGGGCCATGAGAAAATATTGGAGTTTGTATTTATTTGTGTAGTCAGTCTGGGTTATAATCTGCAGTTTGAAGAACTGCACCCTGTGCTTTCTGATTTCACCAAATCTGATATCTCTCTTTAGTGCATAAGTAAGTTTTTAGTGCATAAGGCACTTTTATCCAAAGCAATTTAACACATAAAGAGCATTTAGACCGACAGTGAATTACAGCAAGAAAGGTAGAAGTCATCTTAATGAGGTGATTTGAGGTGACATGAGCAGCTGCTGCTGATCGAAACATTTGTGGAACATCGACCCTTGAAGGATTTTTTGAACCCAAAATGTATCTCACCTGTAATCTGCCATTGTAGAGCTCCAACGAGAGGTAATCTCGGTGTCCCGCCGCCAGTAGGAGCAAGCCGCTTCGTCTGCCTGTTTTAAATTGGAGCGACACTTGAAAACTTGACAGGTCTTGAATGGCATCTATTCGACAGTAGCTGTCCCCAAAATAGGAATCTGCAAACACAGAAGGAGAAAGTGTTTTTAGAAATATTTTAATGATGACGTGCACCATTAATGTGTGAATGTGGAAGCGAGAAGACACACCGCAGATGGAAGTTTGAATTGAAAACTTTTCCAGCTGTCTTGTCAGCTGTTGTGTAGAAAAGACACTGTTCTGAAGATTTCCAGCTTTGGCCCCATGAGAATGTTTATATAACTGCTTTACTGCAGGATTCCCAGAGGATTCGGCTATATGCTAATGTAGCCACCTGCCTTGGACTGCAAATTAGATTTTTTTTCTCTATTGCATTCACTACTTTATTAAATCATACATGCATCACTCCTGGGCCGTATGTCAAGGAGTTCCCCGGTTTTACTGAAGAGGTTTTCAGGGGCCAAATCAACAGAGCCTACGCAACGGTTACATTATATGACCAGACTCATTGGGAAACCCCTCCATGGAATTTTGGGAAGGATCCAGAAATGGAACAATCTCACAGGAACTATGGTCAAACGTCTTGGTAGAGGGTCAGGAGTCAATTTATGACTCATTTAATTCCCTTATCCCAGATCATTTACAAGTTTTTTCCATCTCCTTGATAAAAATGTACCATGATAATATTAGTGTCCACCAAAATGCTATTGTTACAACAAAAAGCATCACATATTAAGTAACTTATTATTGTTTTAAAGGGAGAATTACCCCCGAAATGAAAATTCTGTCATCATGTACTCAGCCTCAAGTTGTTCCAAACCTTTATGAATTTCTTTTCTTCTGCTGGACACAAAAGAAGATATTTGAAAGAATGTCAGTACAAAACAGTTGATAAGCCCCATTGACTTCTATAGTATTTTTTGGGCCCATCAACTGTTTGGTTACCCATATTCTTCAAAATATCTTCTTTTGTGTTCAGCATAAGAAAGAAATTACTTTAACTACCCCCTTAAAGAAAGTAGCAAGTACTGATCAAATTCACAATGTTAAAATTAAGGTAAAAATACTTCAGAAACATCATAATGATACATTCATTTGCATTAAAGAAAAAGTTCACCCAAACATAAAAACAATCTGTCAACATTTACTTGCACTTTTTAAATGAATCATGTGATCAGGTTTACAAACCAGTCTGAATGATTCATTTAGGTATCTGATTATTGAGTTCACTCACTCTTTTACTTGAACTCACTCATTTATTCAGACATAGCAAATAACAGCTCTATGGAAACAAAGATCAGTAAATTAGTGACTTAAATGTCAGTTTGTTCCTCACACAAAGCTATTGACTTCAGAACACTTGGAATACAATTATCTGGACTATGGTCATGGTTCTTTTCCATCCTTTCTGAAACTTAAAAGTTATAAACTAGAAAAAAACTAGAAACTAGAAAGACTGCATGGAATATCAGTACATCCTTCACAAAATGTTGTTCCAAATAAGAAAGAAAATCTGGGTTTTGGAATGACATGAGGGCGAGTAAATAATGACAGATTTTTAAAAAGTAAATTACTTATCTATCCTTAACAGAGAAGGCAGCATCTGAAATCATTCAGCAAAAATTAGTATCATTAGCTAATGGCTAAGCGCTAACTCCTAAGTCATGGCCACCAGCCCAGTTGTGTTTCTATTTGTTCCTCTGTATTCATGAACAAAGGAAAAACAATTTATTTGAGAGAACAGCACTTAATACTCAGCATAAATAATGTTACAGTGAACTGAATGTGCATTTGAGAGCAAACAATTTTAATGTGCATGCCAAATGTATATTTTATGAACAAAGACCCTCTTTAGAGTAATTGAAACACTCATTTAAACTCATTTGAGTGAGTGATGCATCAAAAGCGTCAGAGATCTTCAAAGTTCAGCAAAGATACGCCCAATATACATTCAGTCGATGCACTCCAAAAAACAAACACATAAATCTCGCCGAAAGAACCAAACACAACAGGAGGCAGAGCAAAACACTGAGGCTTATATGATCTCTCATACAATAATCTATAATGCTGAAAAGGTTGTAACATTTAGATCTGAGCCAGCATAAGACTGTCCACACAGATCTGAGACCCTCGGATAGCATATAAAGCAGAGGAACCCAAAGAAGCGAGATGAATTTGAATGAAGCTCCATTTATCTGAAGCCTATTAGTCTGCTTTAGTTTATATCAGTGCTCAACGACCTTTGAAACACACAGGAGATATGCACGGGCCAGAGAGAGAATACATGGAATTAGCTGGGAATATTTCCCTCAGCTTTACGATCATCAGGTCTGTTTTTGTTGGAATATTCACGGCGCACACGGGACAGAGAATGGGCAACTGGAGCCCAAGGACCCTGAGGTTCAATCCGCCGCCAGTGCGCACTGAGCATGCTCAGACCAGAAGAGACACAAGGGCCACAGTTAGCACAGCCAGGACGTATGAATCTGGAACTCATTACGGCTCTTTGAGGGGATTCTTAATGGGACACATGTGTTGAAGACCCCCAACCTTTCCAGGATTCAACGTGCACCATAGATTTAACCAAGACTTGGCTCAGCTCTCTTTATAGGCCAGTCACGTCTCATTGCGTGCTAAAAAAAGCTTTTGTTTGTGAATAAGCATCATTATTCTGTTGGTTAGTTGATTATGAAACTACATTCAGTTGAATGCAAACGGCACATCTGTCTTTTACACACCAGTTATTTTAAAGAGGGGAACACTGTTTCAAAAGAAAACCCAGAGCGGAAAAATCGAGAGTGATCGCAGATTCGGACAACATGGAATCGATGTGTGCCAAACTTAAATTACTAAATCTAATTTACATTTGTGGGAAAATAAATCCACTTAGAAAACCAATATGAAATCAGAATTGACCCTATTAACTTTATTAATACACATGCCTAGACTTTTGTCTTTATATATCATAGCAACCACTTGCTTCACTTTTTCTGCTCATGTGACTTTTCAATCCCTTGAACTCCAAACCATCTCCATTCTACGTAATGCCCACTTTGATTGTCCAATTCTATCTCAGATTGACAGTAAAATGTGTCATAACATAACATAACTATGACATAAAAATACATACTTCATCGGTGATGGTAAATGTGATGGTAAGTCTGAATGCTAGTATTGGATATACTTGAAGCTAAAAACAACAACAAAAGTCATCAGCCCACATTATTTCAACTTACTTTTTCAATTATTTTCAACAGAGTAATTCCTTGTGAAAAACTACATTACCCATGATTCTGGCTCGAAATCTCTACCAATCAGAGAATCGTTACATACAAGCAAATCATTAATCAAGCTTACAATATTTTTATGCATATATTGTTATAAACCTAAAATATATTGTTCCTATATATTTTATATGAATAGTATTATATTTCTTATTTCATTATTTTTTACTTCAATAATGTCATTCGCAGTTCTTTATGGGATTGTAGTTCTTTCCCACATTAAAGGGATTGTTCACCCAAAAATAAAAAGTTTTGTCATCACTTACTCATTCTCAAGTTGTTCCAAACCTGTATGAGTTTCTTTCTTCTGTTGAACACAAAAGAAGATATTTTAAAGTAACACTATGTAGTTTTTCAACCTTCATAATATATTTCCAAGACCCTTGTGATGGTACATCGACAAAAGTTAAATGACTCGTCTGCCATAGCCTGACGGGGTCTGTATCGCTTTTACTGGCACTATGTAACTTCGGGGTTCGGGTAGGAACCCGTGCACAAAAAGAACTACAAAACTCGACTGCTTTACGTCAAGCGCTACAATAGTCATTATTTCGTTTTTCTTCGTTTCTGATGTCGCAATACATCATCCTTTCATGAAATCATGTAACATACTCTACCTTGTCTGTGGACATCGTTCATTCTAAAGCCGGTGCTGGATAAACAGCGAGCGTGCGTGCGACGGTAGGCTAAATTATTTACGACAGCGCAATGCAATTTCGTTTCCAACCAGTAGGGCGACCGAAGAGGAAAAGTTACTTGGTGTTACTTTAAAGAATGCTGATAATCAAACGGTTGACGGTAGCAATTGACTTCGGATTAAAATTCGAAAGTCAATAGCTACCTTGAACTTTCTGGTTACCAGCGTTCTTTAAAATCTCTTCTTTTGTGTTCAACAGAAGAAAGAAACTCTGTTCCAAGGTTTGGGAGGGAGTGTAAATGATGACAGAATTTTCGTCATATAAGGCTGTTAAGTACTTAGACTAATACCTTTGTCTTTTTGTCATTGATCTTTTGCTTCAAATCAATGTTGTGATTCAAATCATAGCTGTTTCGTTTGGTCATGGCTTATAACTTAAAAAACAAAGACTTTTTTATAGATCCGTATGGTATGGGAAAAATTGAATGCAAAAATACTTTCAGAGCCAAGACCACTGAAAAAGCATTCATGGATGCACACAAAAATGCCCCGGAAATAATACTAACACTAAGATTTGGGATGCATTCAACCTAACCTTGCATACTGTGTAGCACAGAAAGTAAATGAATTGGCTTGCAGTCCAGCTCTTTGATGTGACTTTCTAAGTCACACTAGCTTAGTCATATGATGCTCCTATTGCTCTTGCATCCTTCGCCCTGGGAAACTGTGTGTTTATGTGTGTGTGTATGTCCCTGGACGTCTGCCAGGGCAGATGGCGCTGTCGCGAGGGCCGCTGCAGTCTGTATTTTTAGTGCTCAAAGGGAACTGAGTGGGTCTCTGTCTCCCCATCCTGTGAATGAATCAGACGCACCCTAGTTCCTCAAAACCCTGTCAGATGTCCAGAACATTCTCACAGAAGCAGAAACAACCGAAACCAGCGGAAGCAACCTATCGGCCAAACAAGAGATGTGCAGATCACAGGCAGAGGAACCAGACTAAAATAATCCATAATGAAGCATGTTTTTTTTATATTCTGAGACTAAACCTCTCTGAAGGTGACCTTAAACTCGCTCGCTCATTTGCCTCGCCAATGATTTGTTGTCCAGGGCTGCAGTCACGGGGAATAAACGGATCTCTCCGCAGATGAGCTCTGTGCCAGTAAATCGGGCCCTGGACTCGATCCATACACCTGCTGTTATAATATGACTGTCTGAACTTTCACCTGAGCTTTCATCCACAAATTAAATTTACACATCTACAAAAAGAAGAAGAGTAGTCGCATTTGAAGAAAATAAGTCACTGAGTTGAGTTCTGTTTCACTATTCAAATAAACACACATAATTCATCTAAAATCTAAATTTTTAAGAGCACATCTAAAACATGGCAAAGATCTTTTCACGTGTTGTCTCTATGGTAACACCGAGTGACCATTGCATTTCCTAAAACAAACCGCAGAGCTGCGGTAAGATTAAACATAGTGCATAAATAGCGGTTTTGCTGATGAGTTGTCCACTGGTGTGTAGTAGCTGTGTGTGTGTGTGTGGTGTGTGTGTGTGGTGTGTGTGTGTGGTGTGAGAGAGAGAAGGATGGTTGTAATTACATCAATCTTAAAGCTGTGTTTTACTGGAGTCTCTCTATATAGACTGAGCTTTTTGTGGGGATCACTGTTGCTATGGCAGATCAAAAACAGCCTCTGGGTTGATCAAAGTCTGGCAAGGGATATTATTTTACAGGGAAAATAAGGATGATGACACATAAGTAAACATGCAGGCCTATGATTTGACCCCCCCCCCCCCCCAACCTCAATAAGCTATATATTATAAAAATAGCAATGCTTCATAACATGTTCTGAGCAACACATCCTTCAAGAAATAGAAAAAGCATGTAATACAGTATTATGACTTTATCCTTTCATTTCCTCCTGTTTACATTTGAGCTAATAACGTATAAGTACGTCAAGACGCATCACGCATGCCATATTTGAATATACATAAATATGCGCTATATTGCTGAAGAGAAGGTTTTCAGCAAATAAAAACTTAAAATTCGTTTTTTATCGTCACATAAAGCTATCGCATGATTTCAGAAGTTTTATAGCGAACAAGGAGACCCTATTAACTACAATTATGCATTCGACAGCCAGTCCCCATTCACTTACAGTTTATAGACAACCAGCCAATACACTGAATGCAAAATAATTCCTTACATGAAGGCGAGTAAATGATGACAGTCTTTGAAACTAGTAATTTATTAATCATTTAAAAAGGAATTTATACCTTTATGATATTATGCTGTAGCCACATTGGACAAGCGGATTTGAAAATGGAGACGTGGGAATTCATTCGGCGCGACCCTCACAGTGCATTATGGGTATTTTCTAGCCATTGCACGTACATTGTACACGCGTTATTGCGGTGCATTGTGGGATTGAATGAGTGCACTCGATAACATCCACTGTGGTTTTGGACACCACTACAAATGGTTTTCCCCTCAAATAGTGACGGGTAAAGGCCCTTGCACCTTTCGCATCCGAAATTTTCGCACGTTAAAAAAAAATAACGACCTTACGTTGTCAATCACGCTTGCACACTGCCTCCGAAAATTTCGTCCGTCATAAAAAAATCGGATCGGGTTCGATTTTCTGCGTTTTTCGCATCCATAGCAAGCAGTTTGAATGGTGTTTTGACAATTCAGAGCCACCGAATCACGAAAACGAAAAAACGCATACGAAAATTTTTGACTTAAAGGGGCGATTTCGGAAAAACCCATACAGTCAGGAGTTTTTTTCTTGAATGAATCAGTGTTTTGAACGAATGATTGAGTAAATGAGTCACTTGTCGCCACCTATTGGCTTAACAAGGTAACCAGCAGAAAAGACCCTAATTAATATCCACTAATAATGTAAGAGCATAGAACATAAGAGCGTATATGTCTATGGTATATACTACATCCTTTTTTATCTAGTTTTTCATGATTTGGCCCCATTAAACTTGGCATTCTGGGAGTAGTTTTCCTTACAGAGGACTTGAAGGTATAAAAATGCTGTTTGGACGACATCAGAGATTATTCCATGAGCTGAACTGAAGAGTTTCTCAGGGGTAACGGCAGACAAAAGCTGTTTTAGAGAACCCTAAGCACATGTAACTGAACTCAAATGTACTGTTGACCCACAAAAGTTCGATCTACTCCCTTCCCTCTCGTTTCTCTCAGATATCGCTCCTCTCTTCTCAAACACATTCTCAGAGGGAATTACAGCACCGTTTACACAGCACGCTGCTGACACTGATATTAATTAAACCATCTCAACCTTTAAACACAAACAGCGTGCTCACATTCTCACACACACGCGAGCCAGAACTGCCTGAGAAATCACCACTCTGTGCTTGAACAAGAAGCGTAATTGCAGATGTGCCTAAAATACACCCAACACAAACAGAGAGGAGAGACAAAAGTGATTATAGGAGGCTGAGAAGAGTCTTTTCTTCTTGTGAGAAGTAACACACTGAAACGTGTTTATACTGTAAAAGAACAAATACCTGAAGGAGTCATTTCATGCTAAACAAGAATTAACTTGTTCTCACAAAATAAAGATTGTGAGGAAATACTCTCTGTATAAGTTACTTACGACATATGATCCTATTGAGTATTTAACAACTTGGTGGAGGTCACATGTGAAATGTTCACAACAGAGGTCATTTACATATATATTATTTACATAATTTAAAGGTACAGTAACAAAAAAAGTCTGGTTAATTCATTCTAACAGAAAGTGACAGTGAGAAAAGTGGTCATGAAAACTAAATTACAGGCATTTTTGGTGGACTCAAGTGGCCATGATGATGTCACCAAAAAGAAAAGTCATTTTAAAAGCAGGGAAATCTTGCATAATAAGACAATCTTAAACCAGCAATGCATTTGTGTGCTAGAAAGCGTGTATGTTTGATCCTAAAGGTCAGAGGTCTGGATTCTGCCGCTGAACAGGAAGTGGGGGAAGGTAAAGATGAGCATCTGGAGGGAAAAACTCCTCACAATTCTATTCCAGTTTTTTTCTTCTCTCTCTCCACTGAGTGAATAAAATGCCCCAGAAACTGTGTCTTAATGTGCAGACGTCATAAACGACTGTTATTGCGCTCCACAGGAGCTGAGGCCCATGTTTGGTTTGCAGTAGCTCATGTCCAGAGAACGAGGGAACATGCTGAATTATTTTCCCTAGCGTACACGTAGCACTTTCAGAAGCTCCCCGCAGAATTTTTAGAAGCTGACGTTAGATTCACCGCAGCAGTGCGAGAAACTGCACCGTCGGCATGATGTCACTCAGCACGCAAAAGGCAGACATTGGCTACATCCGAAATCGCATACTCTCTTGAGTAGGTACTTATTTTGAATAAGTAATTACAATTTCAATCATGAATGTGTGTATTATGAAAGTAATTCAGACATACATTCGCAACGTTGTCACTGTCATGTGACCTACCAGCGTCATTTGTGTCACTTTACTTCCATTCACAAATCCTCTCCCGTGGCCTCATGGGATAGTGTCCATCATATGCACATATGCAGTGCTGTGAATTCAGACATACTTCTTTTGACACATTTTGTTTTTCTCCTACTATATAATATGAAACTATGTGATTTGGGATGCAGCCAATGTGAGGAGTAAAAAATAACCCGGAATTAAGATGCTAAGCCTTACGAACCCAGATGTGAATCTCATTTTAATCTCATTTGAGCTCATTGAGATCTCACAGTCTGTGAACGGAGTTGAACTCTTTTTCCCTGGATGCTTCTTTGTGACCTTAAAACATGACTCGTGACCTGTCGCTGCATCGAAACACCGTCCCATGGGAGCAAACCTCACACACTTCCTTTAACTCAAGCTCTGCAGTTTTCAGACTGAGCAAAAGTTGAGTGACAATGTATTTTCCTCGCAAAAGGCAACATTTACAATGCATTTAACATCCATTATGTAAACTATTTCCAAGAATAATCATTAAGATTTCTAAACTATGATATGGTAATATTAATGGTATTTGCTAAGGAAACCTAAAACATCCTGTTGTGCTGTAGACATGCATTAAGTCAAGTCATCTTTATTTATATAGGACTGTGTACAATACAGATTGTTTCAAAGCAGCTTTAAAGTGATGCATTACCTCAAATTGTGATGCTTGTTGAGGAGAGGTTTGCTATGACATACATAATGACATACACTAATGATTTGCGACACAAAAATACCAGAAACCTTGATTAAGAAAATAAATTGTACTGGTTTTGATTTCATGAAGCCTTTAAAGGAGCTGTGCTGAAATACAGTTGTGTTACAGAACGTTTGTGTAAATATTGACTATCGTCGTGTGGGGAACACGCGAACAACACAAGCCTTGTACTGTTAGCATGAGGTTAATTCCTGATTTCTATCAACCCGTCGTTGCGTGAAACACTTCATTCAGATACCAATCGCTCACATAAATCACCTCATTACTGTCGATGTGAAGCGATTTCAACTCTGACAACTGAACCTTTATGCCTGTAAATGCACGTGTGTTTGTGTGTGCAGGAATTCCTCTGCTCTGTAAGAAAAAGTGCTGGTGTGTTTGATCATCAGATAGACCAATCTGACAATTCACACAAACATTTGTTTTTCTGTAATAGTGGGGACTTTCCATGTTTTATACTAAGCTAATAATATTTTCAATCCCCTAACTCAACCCCTAAACCTCAAACTGCACTTTAAAATTTTCATTTCGCCATTATCTGTTTAAGCTATTCTAGGATAAAATAGTATAAATGTAATATAAGTAGTTATTTCCTCTGATATCCATGGCGTCGCAAAGAGTTCAAGTCCTTCCTTCAATATGATTTTTTGCCCATTATGTCATGACCAATATGTCATGGCAACATGTTTTCCATTACTTTAACTCATGAAAATAATTTGGTAGCATTTTATTTTAAGGTGACATAGTTAAGTTACATACTTACTTTAGTAATAAGATGCATCATTACAAGTAACTAACCCAAACCCAAACCCTAACCGTAACTCTATAGTAAGTACATGTAGTTAATTTACAATTCTTATTTGAGAAAGTAATGTTACTACGTCACCTTAAATAAAGGGTTACACTTTAAGGTGTAATTATATATTTAAGTACTGAGTAATAATAATTAACTACATATATTACTATAGGGTTAGGGTAGGATTAGGATTTGGTTGAGGGTTAGTTGGATGTAATGATGCATAATTTACTGTTATTGTTATGGTAAGTACATGTAACAAATATAAAAAGGACACTGTAAAATAAAGTGTTACCTGAGTTGAAATGACTTATGCAGCCAATTTGATTATACTTAAAAATGTAGCCAACATGCCACAATTCAGTCTGATTTAATAGCAAACCTCACCTTAAAAAGCCACATAACTTTTATTTTTTTATGTTCATAGCACAAACTGTGCAGGACTGAAGTTAAATTATGTTAACAGCTGGTACAGACCTCAAGGCCTAAGTATGAGTAACAGAAATAAGTGAATCTTGCCTTGATTCAGCACAGTGATTCAGTGTGTATGTGTGTGTGTGTAAAAACCACAGGGGTTTAATTGTAATCAGAGACTGTTTCTAATCCATAAGGTTTATGTGTCTGATTTTACGGCAGTAGAGATGGTTCTGCTAGCTCAGGGCTCGATGAGTATCAAACTCTCACTAATGGTGGGGTAATGGTTTAAACATGTGACTCGGCAGGAGATCACCGCAGAGGAGGTGTGTGTGTTTAAACCAAGCCTGTTGAATGTCAGCGCCCTTTAAACGCCCTTAGTTCTCTCTTTAGCCGAAAAACACACCTTTTCATCATATAACACATTTAACATACACTGGTCTTAGAGATCCACTGTGTGGGTGGATGATCTAAGACAGATGGTTGTATAGTCTTCATATGGCGTAAAACAGACGCATCTATAACAAGTCAAAGCAGACAGGAGTGTGTATTTATGCAATTCTGAGCAAAGATGAAATTTTCGGCCCGTCTCACGATCACCTCATCGATGCGGCCCCAGACAGATGAGGACGAATATCTGCCGGGAGATGCCGGACATGAGGAGACTCAGAAATGGAAAGGCGAAGAGGAAAGACGTAAATATTAATAAGCCGGCATCTGTGAGTTTCCTATATTGCATTCTGTGATGCATTCGAAGTGATTCTGGTCCAAATAAAATGGATTATTTAATTTCCTAATAATAGCACAAGAAGCTTTTTAGAGTGTAATTAATGTTCTCCACTGTATGTCCTTTATCATCTGCCATATTCCGAATGAAAAACGGGCTCTTAGAGTGTCGCTGCTTTACTTAGCAACATATGGAAATCAATTTATGCAAATAATGCTACTAGTATGATGCATTGGCTGTAATCATTGGAAAAAAAAGGATTATTGTTGCCTTTGTAGAGCATTTCTGATCATTCATTGGAAAATGATATGCTTTATGAATTTTTGTCAAATTATTCATGAAAATCATTAGAAAAAAGGATTTATGCTATATTGAATAGCCTAGCCTACTGAACTTGTTTGCTAAGACAAAATACACTTCCATTAAAGACAATCTACGAAAACAAGTCCTAATATGTTATGCAATGCTTAAATAAATCTTCTTTAAATGCTTTTTGGACATTTTAACAGGAAATTAGACATTAACTCTTTCCCCACCATCGTCATCATTTTTCGTCGTTTATGAGATAACGCTTCCACACCGTTGATGGAATTTCACGCAATGTATGAGATGACGCTTCCTCGACACTTAAAGGAATTTTCCGTCATTTAAAAGGCAACGTTTCCCACCATGGATGGAATTTTGTGTGTTTTCACTGTTATATGGTAGGGGGCGCTATTATGCATCTTCTAAAAGAGGCTCTGCTCTTTCTATTGACTTATTACATGTTCAGATATTCATATAACAAAATATTCTGGAGGCCATGAAATATTTGTGAAAATGATCAAAAAAGTGCTGACGGTGGCTGGCAACTTTTTTTTTTTTTAAACGCCGGCGGGGAAAGAGTTAAGAAAAGGCTCTTTTGCAGGATGCTGCCTATGTATTAAAATATGCTCACTAGGCTTTAAAGCTCTATTCTTCTGTAGGTTTCTCTCCTGTTTCTGGTGTAGATTAGCGTGAAGGATGACTCCTGCTTATAGGAGGGACTATAAATCAGCCTGATTCTGAGGAGACATTCAAAGCTCCCACAGGTCCTGTTATACTTTTACTGCTCTCTGCTTTGCTTCACTATATATTAAACACACACACACATATGGATGACCCCTGGTGTTCACTGACCTGTAGGGGTCACATGTCATGTTATAGGCCTAACTGTAGCCGCTGCTGCTGACACACTCGTATGTTTCACATCATGAGGATAGATTACAATGATCAACAGCAGAAAAGCCTTCAGGAGTGAAGCAGAACCCACAAAAACACTCTGGAACTGTCATTAATGTGACAAAGATCTTTATGGACTTTCTTGGCTGTCTTTGTGTTTACAAAATATGTCAGGATCAAGCCATCCATATTCCGTCCATCCATCGCCTGTCTATCTCACTATCCGTCTGTCTATCTGTTCATCCTTCTATCTTTCATGGTGTCTATGTGTTTACAAAATATGTCATGAACATGTCATCCATCCATCCGTCGTCCGTCCATCCATCCTATTCCATCCATCCATCCATCCATCCATCCATCCATCCATCCATCCATCCATCCATATTCCATCCATCCATGGCCTGTCTATCTCACTATCCGTCTGTCTGTCTGTCTGTCTGTCTGTCTATCTATCTATCTATCTATCTATCTATCTATCTATCTATCTATCTATCTATCTATCTATCTGTTCATCCTTCTTTCCTGGCGTCTATGTGTTTACAAAATTTGTCATGAACAAGTCATCCATCCATCCATCCATCCACATCCATCCATCCATCCATCCATCCATCCATCCATCCGTCTGTCCGTCAATCCATCCATCCATCCATCCATCCATCTGTCCGTCAATCCATCCATCCATCCATCCATCCATCCATCCGTCCCGTCCATCCATCCATCCCATCCATCCATCCATTTCCCTCCATTCGTCCATTCCATCCATCCATCCATCCATCCATCCATCTCTGTCCGTCAATCTATCCATCCATCCATCCATCCATCCATCCATCCATCCATCCATCCATCCATCCATCCATCTGTCCGTCAATCCATCCATCCATCCATCCATCCCATCCATCCATCACATCCGTCTGTCCATTAATCCATCCACTATCCATCCATCCATCCATCCATCCATCCATCCATCCATCCATCCATCCATCCATCCATCTCATCCATCCGTCTGTCCATTAATCCATCCAATATCCATCCATCCATCCATCCATCCATCCATCCATCCATCCATCCATCCTTCCATCCATCCATCCATCCATCCATCCATCCGTCTGTCCATTAATCCATCCATCCATCCATTCATCCATCCGTCTGTCCGTTAATCCATCCATCCATCCATCCATCCATCCATCCATCCATCCATCCATCCATCCATCCGTCTGTCCATTAATCCATCCATCCATCCATCCATCATCCATCCATCGCATCCATCCAATCCATCCATCCATCCATCCATCCATCCATCCATCCATCCATCCTGTCCATTAATCCATCCATCCATCCATCCATTCATCCATCCTCTGTCCGTATATCCATCCATCCATCCATCCATCCATCCATCCATCCATCCATCCATCCATCCATCCATCCATCCATCCATCCATTCCATTCATCCATCCGTCTGTCTTGGCAGTCTTTGTTTATAAAATATGTCATGAACAAGTCGCATATACAGTGTGATATAGAAAATAATAATGGAGTGACTTTGTAACTTTGCAGACCTTTTTCATGCTCAAACAGCAACATTACACACTAATGAAAGTTGAAAATCTAATCTAGGGTTTGAAACAGTGTTCTCAAATCAGAACATTGATCTAAGCTTACAGGACAGATCATTGTTATTGATCTTCCTGATGGACCACATCAAACCTCAGCTCACAGTGTTCCTCTCCGCCGGAGCTCTTCAATCTGATAGCTGAAATATCACACAGATTGGGGATTATTGTTTGGCTTGACGACAGAAATTGACTCGGAGGCATCTGGGATCTGGTAGAAACACTCAGAACACAACTATAGCTCTTTGTTTAACAGACTGTGCCTTTCATTCTTTCATCTGTTCGTTGTTGTCATTTATGGTGGCTTGTGACCAAAGACGCATTTCTTAACACCACGATGGTGCTTTTAACATACCATCAGCTGGGCGTTCCTGGACACAATCAAAAGCATTTCTCAGGAGGTGAAAACATCTCACTCAGTAAACAATCTGCTAGCAAACAACACTAGGAACCAATTTGCAAACCTCTTTTAAATACTATTAAAATTTGTGCGGTGAATTCCAGAACACTCTCACACGTGACACAGAAACTCTTTCACATCTGATCAGTGTTTTTTAATTTCACAGACTCTTAATAAGAGCTGTGGGGTGTGTATGGACGAATGCATCTATCAGACTGAGACTGTCTTTACAACCTTTATCAAAAAATTGCTGCGCTATTATGGAAATAAGCTACTACTTAGTTCACATGGTATCACTGGTTATATAAGAAAATAAGAAAAATAAAACTGGTTTGCCATTTTTTATGTTGGTCAGACAGTCCCTTTATCACTTATTGAACACTTTTTGTATATGCAAGACTAGCGCCAACCTAGAACTAAATGACTCGCTCGATGGTCATTCACATTATGCACAGAAGTTTAAAACATCAGGTTAAGTGTCTGTTCATAGTAGTGACGTTTGCTCCCATTCCTCAAAGCCTCGCTTTCATTCACGTCAAATTAAATATGGCATCTACCCTGACTGAGTTTCATTGAATCTCTCGCTGACTGAATCTTTTACTCATGTGAATCACACTAAATTAACCTGCAGATCATTTCTAAGATTCCTTCAAGATGTTAAACAACAAAATGCCAAAAATCGGGAGTGAGAACTGTAAAGCTTTTAACGGCCTCATAAACATAATATAATAGCGTAAGTTTGATTGATGCCTTTTATACTCAAAATGTATCACGGTTTCATAACTGTAAACAATTTCATATTACTCTGCTTTTATGTGCTAATTCAAACCTTGTGCTTGAATTAGCATGCGGTGGGATCACAAAAGGCGCTAATGAAGAAAATCAGACATGATTAAATAGAAAACACTTTTATAAAATCCCTTTTAATGCCAGTCAAGGTCTCTTTCACCAAAAGTCCTAATTAAATTTTTCATGACCATTTCCACTCTCTCCTACTAAACAGCCTATAGTGAGCCTATATGTAAATGACCCTGGTTTTTGATTGGCTAACCTTTGCGTATGGGCGTGGTTCCTTCATCAGACCTGGCCAAAGTGCTAAATAGATGTTCATAAATAAACATAATCATCAAATGCTGTGGATATGTGATATTAAGCTGAAATATGGTCAACCTGTTATAGTAATTGTAATTGTAAATCCATAATCATACAAGCATCATCACAAAATAAACCCCTACAGGGTGATCAAGACACCTGACACGAATAGAAGGGTTTTGTATATCCTAAAGTAGTTTATTTGGCAATAATAAATAATAGTAAATACATAAATGGACATTTATCTTGATTCAAGTTTAAATTACTTAATCAGGAGAGAAGGAAAAGACAGGAGAGCATTATAAAACTAGCACTGCTATAGGAAATTGAAACAAATATATACAGTTTAGAATCATTATACAAAACTATCTGACCACAGAACTCCCGATTGACCAATCAGAATCAAGTATTCTAGAGATCCACGTAAAGCAGGGCTGTGCTGTGATAATACTGTTATAAAGCCGTAAATCGTATCAAGTTTTACTTAGTTTGGATTAGACAAAACCTTCCTAAGCACTGTAACGAATCGCTGTTCGTGTGGCCAACGGTTCCTGCAACCATTCCAGAGCCATCAATCAGAGTTAATGACAGGCAGAGATGGGGAGTGTGTGTGTGTGACCGCAGGACAAGGGTGTCTAACTCCACCCATCCCTTGAGCTACTGCGCAGCCCACTAACACACACACACACACACACACACACACACACACACACACACACACACACACACACACACACACACACACACACACACACACACACACACACACACACACACACACACACACACACACACACACACACACACACACACACACACACACACACACTCTGAAGTCGCTACTTGTTCTTCACACTAAACTGCCTCTGAACACCACAAACATGCCCTCTAAACGTCAATAACCAGAGCGCTCATCCATGCTAAACAAGTAAGAGTATGTTTACATGCTATACTTAGACTTTGGGTAAAATTTGTCCCCAGAATCTGACAAAAACTTGCTTTAAGTTAACATTTAACATCCTAAATATGATTAACTATATAATTAACTTTAATACACAGCAAAGGTGTGTATTATTTCATAATTTAATAAATGCTTTATTTGTGTGTGAGAGAATTTTCGTTTTACCCCTTTGCGCTCGAAGAGCTCCATGTTTATAGAGCGCTAACACAAAGCTTGTAATCTCACAGAAACATGCTCTTTCAGTAAAGCAATTACCGAGAGTCCCTCACCTAGTTTCACGTGTGCTGTGTGTGTCTGTGAATCACACTGGGGCCGAAGCACCTTGTCAACGCTGCTCATTTCCGCTGATTAACTCAACTGAGTCATTATGCTTTCGTTAGACGGAAAGGGTTGGGATCTTCTCCCTGCCGCCCCAGACAGGATCACCACAGCCCTGAGTACTGCTATTGCAGTCCTTGAAGTGGATTTGCGCTCATAAGAGGGAGAGTTGCTTTTTTTTTTCACCCTTTACGAGGCACCCGACGAATCCAACTCAGACAGGAGGGGCCGACGGGAGGGGAGAGGCCGGATGGGGGCCGGGTGGAAAGGGAAAACTGAGCAAATAAAGTAAATAGACTCAACAAAAGTCATTTTTCTGCTGTAAGAAAGGGTCTTTGTGCCGAAACCCCTCCGACTAAGGTGTCCCACTGCATCATGGAAAACTAAGGGGGAGGGAAAAAATCCAGTTTTTGAATAAAAAGGACCAAAAAAGGAGACGCGTTTCACAAGCTGTTTGAATAACGGCTTCTTCCAGTAGCTGCATAACCTCTGTGCCAAATGGTTTGGCTGTTGGTCGAGGGCGTTGTCCATCTTACCTCTCTCTGCCAATGACAACAGCACAGCTCTACAAAACTCTTCACAAGGCCTTTATTTAGAAAAAACACTCATGCTTTCCCTTCAGACTGACGCATCAGGCCCGTCCATCACATGTTAAATAAAACAAGTTTTGAGAACTAATTGTACATAGGGATCATTGGAAGCTGCAAAGCACAGACAACATGACATTGTGGAGTTGTGTAATAGAGCGTGTTGCATGAAATAGTGGTGTTTTTAACTGCGTTGTGTTATGGAATTGTTTTGCAGACCGTGATGCACTACACAGTTCCATCATAGAGCAAGTTGCACTTGCTGTAGAGTTGTAGAGTTGTGTACTGTAGACCTGGCACTATAGAGTGGCATTATAGAGCATGTTGTGGTTTAGAGTTGCTAAGTTGTTATAGAGCGCGTTGCGCTATAGAGAGTCATGTTATAGAGTTGCTTTATAGAGCTAGTTGCTGTATAGCATTGCTTCATACACCCTGTTTCACTATAGAGTTGTGTGTTATACTGTAGAGCGTGGCAGTATAGAGTTGCTTTATATACCCTGTTGCACTATAAAGTGGCATTATAGAGCTTATTGGTGTTTAGAGTTGCTTTATTGAGCATCACGGTATAGAATTATGCAACGGAGCGCGTTGCGCCATAGAGTCGCTTTATAGAGCGCTAAATCTGAGTTGCATTACAGTGTGTTGCTGTATAGAGTTGCATTATACATTCTGCTGCACTATACAGTTACATCTATTATAGAGCGTCACGGTATAGAATTACATTATAGGGCATGTATAAAGTTGGTTTATACACCCTGTTGCAAAAGAGTTCTGTTATAGAGGGTCACGGTATAGAGTCATGTTATATCTTTTCAGCATAGAGTTGCATTATAGAGCATCATGGTATAGAATTACGTACAGAGCGTGTTGGGCCATAGAGTCGCTTTATAGAGCGCTAAATATGAGTTGCATTACGTTCTACTGCACTATACAGTTACATTATAGAGCGTCACAGTATAAAATTACATATATAGAGTTGGTTTATACACCCTGTTGCAAAAGTTCTGTTATAGAGGGTCATGGTGTAAAGTCACATTATAGAACTTTTCCAGTAGCACCTCATTGCAGTACACGAGATCCGGGGAGGCGGAGTTGGATCCAGATTAAGGGGTGGGGTTGGGTAGGTTTAGGGGTGGGTTTAGGGATAAGGGGTGGAGCTGGGTAGGTTTAGGGTGGGTTTAGGGATAAGGGGTGGAGCTGGGTAGGTTTAGGGGTGGGTTTAGGGATAAGGGGTGGAGCTGGGTAGGTTTAGGGGTGGGTTTAGGGATAAGGGGTGGAGCTGGGTAGGTTTAGGGTGGGTTTAGGGATAAGGGGTGGAGCTGGGTAGGTTTAGGGGTGGGTTTAGGGATAAGGGGTGGAGCTGGGTAGGTTTAGGTATGTAAGGTGGGAGGAGTCGGATCTAGATCCGACTCCTCCCGTGGATTTCATCTTCTGCAGTGAGGACCATCTCAACTTTTCAGCATAGAGTTATATTATAGAGCATCATGGTATAGAGTTGCTTTATAGAGTGTGTTGCGGTATAGAATTGCTTTATAGACTCTGTTTTGCTAGAGTTGCGTTATAGACGATGCGGCTGTATAGAGTTACGTTATAGAGTGCCACATGATATATCTGGATCAACATGAAACAGCATTCACAACTTATTTTGCTTTCCTAATGTGACAGATTTATGAATGAAATGGATATTCAATGAAAAAAGTTCTACAATTGATTTGATCCGTTAGGAGTTGATCGGAGTATGAAAGGTGGTCTAGATATGACAGCTAAAAATAGTCATTTATAGACCAGAAATGTGGATTGACATTGTGAAGACAATAAGTAGGGTCAGTTTTGATTTTAATGTTGACTTATCAGGTATCAAAGAAAATGTTGCAATAAATGGACAGTGTGTTGATGTAACTGAAATGTAGACTCAAAACAGAAGACACAACTTTCACAAAATCACACTCACTTGCCAGTGAATTGTATACGTCTTCAATCATAAACCATAATTTTCCACCACACATCTGTGGAAGGTGTTCAAATATTTCCTTTGCAGAAACATATTCACTGAATAGGACTGTAAAATCCAGATGCTGAGCCGTTTACTCAGTCACAGATGTTCGGTAATGCCTGAATCAGCCATTCCAACATCATTCGATTTCATATCCGCTAAACGGAGTAAAGTTCGGCATTGTTCTTGACTTTGTATTATAAGATTCATGCATTTTTGTTCATCCATCATTCTCAAATTTTCCACGGCTTTTGAAAGCGCTCCACATTGCCAAGTTGAACTGCCGCTGTTCGGAAAACCTCTGTTTGTTCTGTGCAGTTGCATTCCTCTGACATTACTGGATCTACGGAGATGACACATGGAAAACTATTTACGATATGCGCACTTTCGTACCAAAGCGGATTAAAAGAGAGTGAGCATTGTGTCCCGAAGAACAGAAGTCAAATTCACGGCTTTCCACCATTCCTACAATACCAGCTGTTCACGCATCCATCAAAATGCAATTCCTCCCAAGGGCCACTTCAGGCCCTGCTCATTGGCTTGCATGCGGGCTGGAATTATGGTATGATAATTAGATCTTTTCATTGTTTTTGAAGAATGCAGCTCGGCTCTTTCGCTTGCAGATGAAGTGTTTTGAAGGAGCTGCTTGGAATTCTCAGAGCAGATTCGCCCTTCGATTCCCTGACCTTCCCCAGAAGCTTCCAGACCTGACCAACATTTAGAGCTCCTCTGACTTCATTACTAGAATTTATCGATTTAAACTCATGGGTGTTTACTGTCTGTTATGCAAACGGACTGTAGAGCCGCTGTTTGATTCCTCCCCGGCAGTCTGTCGCTTTTTAAGACCTCTAACTGGACTTTAACGGTCCTGGGTGGAGAACAGGTCAAACATTTACTTTAAATTCAGCTCTGAGGATCCCACTTAAATGAGTAATGACAGAAACCATTTCGCTTTCTTAATAATTGCGCAGAAGAACCTCATTTATAATAGATAACATGCCTTGTGGAGAATATTTGAGGCGTGGAGATTCTGAGGCATTCTGGTGTTTACGTTGAGGACGGGGTCAAAATCCTGTGGAATTTAGAAACTAAACATGCAGCATTTAATGGCCTGGATTTCATTTACCATCGACTGCAATTAAAATGATCCATATGGATTCTTAGCATGCAAACAACTAGAGAACACCCATTTTGTGTCTGCGAGAGGACTGGAGCATTTGGTTAATAAATTCACATCGTTAGAGACCCCCCAAACAGGAGGTTCATTTACATCCACAGAGTTGCTAATGGATAATTGCCCTGCTAATGTTTCCCCAAGAGGCTGCTGAAGTATTAGAGAACTTATTACCCCCCACCCACACACACATCTTAAACAATACACACAGTCCACACACTCTACACATACACAATGCACAGTGGATGCAGTAGCTTTCTATTTATCAAAGAGTCAGTGTGTAGTTGTGTAATAGAGCGTGTTGCATAAAATAGTGGTGTTTTTAACTATTATGTGTTGTGGAATAGTTTTGTTGACCGTAATGCACTACACAGTTCCATCATAGAGCAAGTTGCACTATAGAATTGCACTATAGAGCATGTCATGCTATAGTGTTGTATTATAGAGATCAGAGTTGTGTACTATAGAGCGTGTGGCAGTATAGAGTTGCTTTATAGACTCTGTTGCACTATAGAGTGGCATGATAGAGCATGTTGAGGTTTAGAGTTGCTTTATAGAGCATCACGGTGTAGAGTTACGTTACAGAGCATGTTGGCCATAGAGTAGCTTTATAGAGTGCTGAATCTGAGTTGTATTATAGAGCGTGTTAGTGTATAGAGTTGTTTTATCCACCGTGTTGCACTATTTTAGAGCTCCATTATAGAATGTCACAGTATAGTCACGTTATAAAGCTTTTGCGGTGTGCAATAGAGTTTTGTTATAGAGTTGAGTTATTGACAATGCTGCTGTATAGAGTTAAAGGGGGGGGGGGGGAAATACTCAGTTTCACTCAATCTCATGTTAATCTTGAGTACCTATAGAGTAGTATTGCATCCTTCATATCTCCAAAAAGTCTTTAGTTTTATTATATTTATAAAAGAAAGATAGGCTGTACCGAGTCTTTCCGGAAAAACCCGAGCGGGTGGAGGCGTGCCGTGTGGGCGGGAGCGCGCGAAGCTTTTGCGTGTGTTGTAAACAGACAGACTCGTGGTTTATGAGGACATGATTTCATTTTACAATAAACAAACTGACACCTACAGTGGCCAGCTAAACAACTGTATTTAAACACACAAAACACACCATACATCGCATGCTCCATCGATACATTAACTGTACGTGATCATGTTGTTTACTTGCTGTGCTTAAGTTACACGCCGATAGTTAACAACACACAGACATTTGAAGCAGTTTTACTCACCGCCTGCGGTTCCGTGAACCTTTATTGTTGGGCCTGCTCCATCTTTAAGTATTAGGCGATCTGCAAATCGTCGAACTGTGCCTTGTTTATTAAACTATTAGCAGCTACCGCCGAAATGAAGGGAACAAACAAGAACACTTGCGCAACTCCGTTGCTGCTCTGGAAAAACAAAATCCATCCACAGGTCCCTTAACGCTGGGTTCTTTGGAAATTTGTGCAGTGTTTTCTTGCCCTGGCAACCAAAAACACACTTTTTGGTGCCATTTTTTTGATTGCAGCGCTCTGATCTCTCGCACGCTCTAGGCTACAGCTGCGCGCGCTCTTCCAGGAGAAGTGCCTTAAGACCCGTATAAGGAAATTCCGCCCACTCTGACGTCACGTAGTCCCGTATTCGAAAAAAACTTTCCGAAACTTGTGACAAACCGGAAGGAGTATTTTTGGAACAGAAATACTCCATCAAACTTACAACTTCATTTTTGAAACTTTGTCCATGTTTACCATGGTAATCCAACTCTTTAACAGTGTAAAAAACTCACTATGCATGAAACAGCATTTCACCCCCCCTTTAAGTTATAGAAGTGTAATGTTGCGCCATAGAGTTGCTTTATAGAACACTGCATCTGAGATGCATTATAGAGCATGTTGCTGTATACACTGTTGCACTATGGAGTTATAGAGCGTCACGGTATAGAATTATGTGTTGCTCCATACAGTTGCATTATAGAGCGTCATGGTATAGGGTCACGTTATAGAGCATGTTGCATCATAGAGTTGCTTTGTAGAGCGTGTTGATGAATAGAGTTGCTTTATACATTCTGTTGTACTATAAAGTTGTGTTATAGAATGTCATGGTATAGAGTTGCATTATAGAGCTTTGTGGCATAGAGTTGCAGAGCATGTTGCGGTATAGAGGTGATATAGAGATATTGATATTGTTTTATAGACCATGTCGGTTTCTAGAGTCACATTATGCAGTAGTAGAGCCAGGGTCGGCGCCAGGACATACGGAAGGAGGGGGCCTCGATGCGTCACTGGGAGGGCCTACTATTAATGATTTTTTTTTTTTAAGATTAAAAAGCCAGCGGGGGGGGGGGGGGGGGGGTATGCTGGGGGTGTTTCATAGGCGTAATTTGCGGGATTTTCTCAGGATCGATATATTGTCCCCCACCACTTTTTGAAACATGGCACGGATGCACCAAATACAAATACATAAAACATCTCCAGTTAACTAGCAGAGCATTAATTTAGTTCGCTATGAAATAAGAGATCTAGCGCTAAAATGTTTTGTTTTTGAACTCAAGCTGCGCGCTGGTTGCCGCTGCTATCAGTGTCATGGATACAGTTTCTCTTGTGGCTCGCGCAGTCTTCACTCGGACACGCTCTTCAATCTATCGCAGTAACGGAGACTCTATTCGTTCGGTGAGATCACAATATAAAATGGACGCAAACGTGTCCCTGCTTGATAAAAACTGTAACCAATGATGAACATATTCGGTTTTTGATGAGACAGAAAAAAAACTATACTGAGGGCGGATTAGAACCCGTAACCTCTGATATGCTTGGCAATTAATCTACCACTAGACCACTGAAGAACTCAAAACACAATCAGCGGATCGATGGATATATTTACGGGTTGCAAAGCTGATTTAATCATGGTAAAACAAAATTAATTTACAAATAGTTATATGTAGTTATAGTTAAAATATAAAAAATATATACTTAAGTTAATTATAATGTCAGGAATACATGTATAATGTAATATGTCAGGAATAAAAGGGCACAGTGGTAGCGTGCCTGTTGCCGAATCTCAGCGGCTGAAATCGCGTTCCGAGGTTCCGAGGCAGGGTGGTGCGCTGACTAGAGGTGAGGGGGCACAGTGACCCAGGTGGCCGGGCCAGGCCCCCTGGGGCCCCCTCGTGGCGCCGACCCTGAGTAGAGCGTGTTATGATATAGTTTCAAAGGCTGAGTTGTGGCATTACACCACAAAAAGAGTGTTTTGTATAATCTTCCAGTTAATTTATGTGAAAATCCTTGAAACAAGACAAATGCACTTGAGTAGCAAAACTGCATTAGATATTAAGACTTGTTTTCATAAACAGTATATTAAATATAAGTGTATTTTGTCTTACTGCACTGGTAGATTTTTCACTTGTTTATACTTAAAAGAAATTAATAATTCACTAAGGAATAAAGACAAAATACACTTGAATTAAAGCACATTCAGTGCTTAAATTGATCTTTTTTTAAGAATGTTTAGATGAAAAAGCGAGTAAAAAAAAACTAACAGTGCACAGACTGTGTTGCCATGTTAAAGATGAAGTTGTGCTATAGAGGTCTGTGACTGACAGCTGGCACTCTGCTCATTTAATTCCTTTCCTTCAACTTATTTTAAGCTCACAGAATCCTGCTATGACGGAATAACTGTGTCCCTGTGACTCACAGTAACGACCTGCTACCCCACCCAGTCTGCTAACAGCAGCCTCTGAGGCAGCACATGCCCCGTTTGAGAGCGGGTTATATTTATCCCCTCCGCTGCAGAGAGGCCCGTCCCAGCGCTCCACTCTGTCTCCAGAGAGCGCCTTTCTAAAGAGATGTTTGCAAATTACCCAGAACGCCTCTGGCTGGATGGAAGTTTAATGCAGGACAGAAGTCAGAGCTGACACGCAGACATGCTAACGGCTACGTGAGGATCCCAGTAGAAAGTTCTAGCATCTCCCCTTCGTTCACAGCAGAAGAGCGGTGTAGACATGAACGATTGGAAGATCATTTGCAGTTAAGACTGTTCACAAATGAAAAAGTTCACAAATTAAATTCTGTTTATAAAGAAGCCAGCTTTCAGGATATTTTTTTTAGCTATATTTCTTGAGTTAGCTACATGATTCTTTGAAGATTAACAAGGTTTTTGGTATGACATTACACTGTACTCTCATAAAAAGTACTGTGTTGGTACCATGGTACGATAATGGTAACACCATGGTACTTTGATATATACAGTACCATGGTACTACAGAATTATTATAATATAATATATATAATATAATATTAATAAACTCATTCAATTTCGAGATTAAAGTCGTTGTGTTTCGAGAAAAAAACTTCGAAAAAAGTCGAAAAACAATCTTGAGAATAAACTCATTACATTTCGAGAATAACCAGGTCTGTAAAGGGTTCGTTCTTGGACCATTTAGGAACTATTGATTTAACGAGTTTTTTTCTCGAAACACAACGACTTTATTCTCAAAATGTAATGAGTTTATTCTCAAGATTATATTTCGACTTTTTTCTCGAAACACAACGACTTTATTCTCGATATTTAATGAGTTTATTCTCAAGATGGTATGTTGACTTTTTTCCTCGAAATTTAACGAGTTTAATTTCGCATTATAATGACTTTAATCTCGATATGGTTTTATTTTTTTATCATTGCTTGGCCCTAATCCTCTTCCGTAGCAAACCCTTTTAGAACCTTTATTTTTAGTGCCGTCATGTGATTTCTAAGATTGAGAAACAGGAATTTATTTATCTCTTACCATATGCCATAAACGCTGTCCTGTGTAGACGACTACTGTAAAATACTGTATATTTCATGGGTTTTGTGAAGTACAGATGTCTTTTCATCCATCTGTTCTCGCATGGGCTTCAATCCCAGTGGTTGGACAGTTGTGCCCCTCTCTAGTGCGAGTGATAGCGCACTGTAAATGATCTTGTCAAGCCAAGATGGTGGCTGCTGGCCTAGTTTCCTGATCAGCAGACTGGAAAGCATTTGTCTCTGAGGAAACTGTGTAATGTTGTGGTGTTCCTTGTGTTGTCTCATGAAGAAGACTCATGCAAAACTTCCCCTGAGGGACTCCGCCACGCCAACTCAATATAATCGCCCAATATTAAACACAGTTAAAACTTTCACTACTGCAAAACTTTCCAGATGTTCTTTATAAGCAGCTCAATTATAGCCTCGTGAGACCATCCTGATCTCGCGAGCTTTCAAGGTTTCACTCGCAGATCAGTCTGGATACTTTCCGTTAAAGAAAATTTGGGAGCAGTTCACCAAACGAACGTCCAATCAGCGTTGGCTTTGAGGCGGGTTGAGGTGTGACGCAACGAGAAGCGCGACAGTTCAGTCTAAAGAACATGGCGGCTTCAGTTATTTGTAAATTGTAGTTACATAAACGGCAAATATCCTTTGCCGACATGTTGCTTATTTGCTGAGCTAACGAGCCTTTACCTGCAGCAGCAAGAGTAGCCTGGCTTGTGTTGTTGTGTTTTCGTCGTAGATCTGTTAGTACGTCATATGCTTCGTTGATCTGATTGGTTGATTTGGCCCGTCTATCACCAACATAGGCCAATCAGCTAACCAGTATTTTCGCCCCTTACCAAAACTACTTCAACGGAAGGTTTCCAGATGGATATGCGGAGCAAATCCATCTGGCGGAGTCAGGTTAGCTCAATTAGTGCACAATCCAATCATTTTCAAAATCAAACTCTTACATTTCCTTGAACATATGTGAAGTTTACAGTGGGAAACATTGGTAAAGAATGGTCAAACTCAGGATAACTTTCTAAGTTAAGAAGTCTAAAGTCTAAGAAAGAAAAAACCCCAAAGAAGGTTTCATTAATATTTAATTGTTCTCTTAGACACCAATGAGAACTTTTGCTGAAGTAGTTGCCTACTTCTGAGATCTTTCCCCTGAGAAAAAATATGCAATCTCAAAGTTTCCTCACAGGAGATCTCTAGAGTGCCATGAAGTTTGATGAAATACTATGTTATTATTGTTATAAAATATTTTCATCAGCTTCAATTAAAAAAAAGAAGAAGAAATGCCACTAGTTAGCAATAATACTACACTGTGCTGAGAAATGTAATTGTTAATGCATTAAGTTTGGCAGCCCTAAAATACTAAAAAACAAAAACAAAACGTTTTTTTTTGTGTCCAATTAAATGCCAAATATCTCAAAATAAACTCATCAAATTCTTTCATGACCAAACTATCCGAGCTACATTATCCACATTAATTTTAGATCTCTGTCCTTTCACTATATCTGTGAAAAATCATCTCATTGTGTCCCCGAAGGCATTTTAGAAGAAACACCTGATTGGTACGCCAACGGTCAATATTTAGGGTTAAGAGTTTGTTCAAATGCATGTATGACCAGAAGTGATAGTGATCCTCGACTTAACATGCACAAATAATTTAAGCCAAAAAAGTGTTTATTCAGTGTTTATTCAGGTAAATAAAACACTCACAAACCACACAGTGAGTGGCATTCCTGAAAGGTGTGTGTGTGTTTGTTGAGGTCTGTTTATGGGCCAATGGTTGAGTGATGATTTTGAAGATAAATTCAACCAGATTTATTGTGACAGTGATTTGGCCAAGAGTCACTGCGGGGACGACTATACCCACAAATACTTCTGTGTCTCCATAGTGCCACATGAGATTCTATTGGATGAATATGAAATGACAGGAATATGGAGTATGGAGTTTATCTCCTCCCTGCGGTCTGGTATTGTCAAGGTTGTGTGTGTGTGGTGTTTCATACTGACATATCATTTATTGAGGAGGACAGTGAGGAGGGAAAGTCTCAAGCATCAGGGTTTCAAACTTTCCGCATTGATTCCTGTGTGGGCGGCAGGTTTCCATGGGGACTGCAGTTGGGAACACTGTAGACCCTACCTCAACTAGTAGAGTTAGCTTTGCATAGCCAGACTTTTGACTATCAGCATAAAGTCTGGATGAATTGCAGCCTATTCTGGCCAGGAGCCGTCCACCTACACAGGAAAGGTGTGGGGCTGGGTAAAAATATACATTTTTAGATTAATTGCAATCTAGCTGATGCAAAGTTCAGCACCAAAGAGAAAGAAATATTGTACTTGAGTCGTGAATGTGATACAATAAAAAGAGTGTGTACTGCGAAATAACAGCATGAAATGTCTTTTGATTCAGTTGACCTAGCAGGTTGTGCACAAAAACAACATGCAAAGCGACCAGTGTAGTTTGATTCACAAACAATTGACTCCTATGAACTAGTTCGTTTCAGCAAATCAAACCCATACAGTATCACCACAGTAGGCTGACTTACAAACAAATGACTGTTATGAACAGGTTATTTTTAGTTAGTAAAATGCATACAGTGCGACCAGTGTAGTCCGATTCAAAACAAATGACTCTTATGAACCAGTTATTTTTAGTGAATCAGAACCAGTTCATTTTAAATGAATTAAACACATATGTGCAAACAGTATAGCCTGACTTATATACAAATGACTCTGAAGAACGAAATCTTTTTAGTAAATAAAGCTCATACTGCATGACCAGTGAAAATTGATTTACTAGCAAATTATTCTTATGAGCTGAACCAAGTCCCTTAAAGTAATTACTGTTATGAGAGAGTTATTTTAATAAAAGCTACTGGTTTGAATCAAATATACAGTATTAGCACAGATAGAGTTTCTTTTATTTGTAGCCTAATGAACATTATAACTGAAAAAAAAACCTGAATCTTATCAAAATCCAAATCTGTATTGAATCATGAAATCAATACGATTTTGAGAACGAGTCTTTGCCTAAAACTAGTAGCATGAGATGAATAAACAGATTTATGTCTTTCTGTGTGGCACGTTACTTCCATTCAAGGTCCACATCCAAATAATCTTGAAACATTCGTCCCATTATCCATTCACAAACAGCACACTGCTGAGAGATCAGCAAAGATAAATGTTTGCCTTCTGTTTCTGAGATGCCCCTTGTCGCGCTGGAAACTGCGGCTCTCTCTGAGACCAGCAAACTAATCTCATCAATTTACAAATGCAAATATTATGTTTATTAATCTAATGTGCAGAGCTGTACAAACATTTATTACCCTGCCAACTACCCGGACTCAAACATATGCACTGCTGCAAACACAACACACATTCACACACACTCCTTGTATAGCCTTAAATGCTTACCAGCTCACAGGCCTGTTTGTGTAACGTGTTGCTGTGGCGACAGACAGCAGCTTGGAGGTTTCAAAATCCAACGATGTTTCTGGTACACTGCTTACTGAGTCAGTAATATCTAAAAACCTGATTCACCATGACAGTCACAGTTTCATGATTCATTTGAAAGAGGCCGTGAAATTATAATTAACCCAATCAATTTTAGAAATCATGTTATTCATCTTATTGTGAACGATTCATTCATGCATATATCTCATAGCATTAAACATAAACCCCGCAATCAACATCATGCTGCCATTCAGATTTACCTCCATCCAATAAACAAAGTCCCCACCCAACATTAGTTTCTTTTTTTTAAAGGTTTTTAAGTTGCTGGGATGTAAAAATAATGATCATTTCTGTCTACCAATCAAACAGAAAGTCCTGCCCAAAACTCACGCCATTGGTTGAGCAAAATGTTCACATGTCGGATACCTGAAACAAACAATGTTGAAAGTGCCAAAAAAACTATAGAGCTTTTGTAGCCCCGCCCCTTTTTGTATTTGTAGTCTTGTATTTCCACCGCATGAAGGTAAGATCTTACAGATTTATGAATGAAACGCTCGTTTTAAAATCTTCCCGGTCTACTGACATTGGTTGTGACCTCCGCTTCAAACATTACAATGCTCATGATAACTTTTAATAACTCTACAATAAGTAAATCTACTTTACCAGCGAATTACTCTTCGACAGCGATGCCATAAAAAATATACAGAGCTATCACAAAAACTGAAGTTCAAACACAAGATTATAAAGATGGCTGCGCTTGTTTCTCTGGCGCATTAGGTCTATAGAGACTGTCGCTGTGTTCGAAATCACATACTGATTAGGTTTGAATTTGAGTTTACTTCCAGGCAATTACAAAAGTAGGGTCTATATAGTATTATATGGTATATAGCATATGGTAGTATGAATGAAATCACGTGACCTACCAGCATCAGTTGTGTCACTTCACTGCCATTCACAAATCCTCTCCCATGGCCTCATGGGATAGTAATGTCCATCAAATGCACACTTCAGAATCTCATTTTTGAAACACAAATTTCTAAGGCCTCTAAAATATCTACATCATTTAAAATTGAACATAAAAACCAGTACAACATAATCTTCTACATGTCCACTGTGTTCCGTTGATAGTACTCAGCAAGTAAAAGGCATTTTAGTATCATTCTAAAAAAGCCTTTTTGATGTGAAATTAGGGTTAGGATTTTTGTAGAAAGTAGAAAAGAGAATACATTTCATATTGTTAGTAATTTTTCAAGATAAACACTTAAGGGATAAAAGATAAATAATAAATATAAGAGGACCCAAAACTGAGCCCTGCAGAACACCAGTATTGACGTACGAAGGCTTTTTTCTAAACTGCTTTAGCTGTTCAAATTAAGTACGACCCATAAAATAAGATCAAAACCAAGTCAAGGGGGTACCAATGATTCCAATAGACTCCAATCTGTTTAACAAAAGGCTGTGTGAGATGGTATCAAATGCTGCACTCAAATCGAACAGAATAATTATATATATAAATAAAATTTAAGGTGTTTTTTCTCTCCTTATAAGCTCCATATTTTCACCATATCACTACGTGCCATAGAAGCCTGATGTATCAGATATGATCCTCAACAAAAAACATATGCAAACTTTTTTTATTTGTATTAATATTTTGTCTAAAGGTTTAATAAACTGTTGATAAACAATCTACTTGTGATATGCCCCACCCACGCTTGCCACGCCCGCCACGCCCCGTGAGGACTCTACCGTTAAAGGGTACCTATTATGGCATTTAAAATGTTCCTAATATTGTTCTGGGAGTCCCCAACAACAGTTTTACATGCATGCAATGACAAAAAACACTTTTGTTGACTTATAATATGCATTTATTTTTACCTGATTTGCTCACCGACTCCCTAATGATTCGTTTGACGACTCATTTTTCAAACCCCGCCTTTGCGTGACGTTAATCTGCCGTGATTGGTAAGACGACCCAGTCAGTTATTTTTCGCCTTAACCCAAAGCTTAAACATATTGATAAAGCACTGCAGTACTACAATACGCTCTATTCTTTATGACAACTCCAATAACAACGACAAACATTTTACATATTTCAAAACACACACACACACACACACACAGCTTGACCTAAGCTGCGAAAGCGTAACTGACACACACACACACACACACACACACACACACACACACACACACACACACACACACACACACACACACACACACACACACACACACACACACACACACACACACACACATCCCAAGTCTCCCGGAAGTTCCGGGAGTCTCCCGCATATTGATGAGATTCATAAATTTTGGGGCATATTGATAGCGTCTCCCTGATGCCCGCGAATTAGTTCAAATCTCCCGGAATCTATAACGCGCGGCGCGTGCGAGACAGAACATACTGCGCGGATAACAAACATAGCGCGCGCGCACGTAAGCACGGTAGAAAGGGAGAGAGCGAGAGACCTTGCGAGTGTCTCTCGCTCTCTCCCGTGCGCTCGCTGTATGCGCGCAGTATACAACAAACCCCCTGACACACACACACACACACACACACACACACACACACACACACACACACACACACACACACATTGAGCATGCTACAAAACCCATTAAAAGCAACAATTATTAACAATACTTACAGGTTGTGATTCTTCGGAGGAAGCCGATCCAAATAAACTTGGTACTGAACGTTCCTTCAGTATCAACCGACTCGCGAATGCGACTTGAAAGCATTTATGTTTGTAAATGAATCCTCATTAAAATGACGCGAACACAGCTCAAGGTGGCTATACTTGTGTGGTATAGTTGTAAATATAAACTCTAGCCACTGAGTCTTCACATGCTCGTCCCTGGGCAGTGAAAAAAAAGTTCGCTTTTGATTCGCACTTCAGAACAGCTCGTCGACATGATGTTTTCACTGGTGTCTGGCGCGCGCAATGAGTGGGCGTGTCTTATTCAAATAATTTGTACAAGTGACGTACGAAAGTTAGAGAAAATGCATCGTTCGTCTATCGATTCATATCAGCGACTCAGAGTCGACTCTTACTTTTGAGAGACAATAACTTTGTATACGGTGAACTTTCATATTTAAAACTTTGCAGGATGTTTTCGTTCACTTAGATCTATGTTACACACTACATGAAGGGCAATTTTCAAAATTCCATGATAGGTACCCTTTAAGCATACATTTTTACTATTTTCCAACCACTCTCACTCTCACTGTCTCCACATATGGACCTCATGAGATGTCTAACAATACAGGATGTAGATGCCAAAACATTCTTGAGATTACATGCTCAAACACTCATTTTAGATCAATTCTGGTGTTGCCCGTATCTCTGCCATCATGTGAGTTTGTGGCAGCTGGTCCTAGAGAAACTCTCTGATCCGAAGCTTAACAACACTCACTTCAGAGCCACTTTAACTTGCACGCTAATTAGACTGCAGGTCTCACAGGCGCCGCTAAAGATCTCAGAGCGGAAAAGCAAGAACATCTGTGCGTAGGGCAGCTGATCCACACCTCTGAAAGTGACTCTTTATTTCAGAAAATCTGATCTGCGCGAGCCGGTGCCAGACTGCCCAATGCGCGCAAAAGAGCCCTCAACGGAAGTGTGAGGAGGAGGGGTCGGCGAACTGTGAGTTTATTGTACACCGGCAGAACAGACTCCAGCCTCACAAGTATGAATGAGTTTTTCTGTGAGGGAACCTTCCACACACACACTTTGAGATGTTTGAAGCTTTCCCACTGAGCTTGAGCTCCACGTTCTTGCAGAATAAAACATACTTTTTAAAAAACTTTTGCAAACACAAATAATAATATGGCTTATTAGTCCTAAAACAGTGAATTTGAGAGGTCTTACCTCCTTGGACAGTCTGGAGCAGGTATAGCAGTGCCAGAAAGAGGACAGACAGGAGAGGACCCAGGGCGTTCATCTTGCCACTTTAGTCCGAGTCTCAGAGTCTCTGTGGCCACTTTGGGACTTGAGTGTGTGCGGGGTGTACTCATGGAGGGGGCGGGACGGACACGGATGAAAATGATACCCTGAACCCCCCCCACACACACCCCTGCCCAGCCCTGCAACGCCCCTCTGGAAAAATTACACCTCCTTTTCTTCTCTCTTGTGCTTCTCCACCCCCAATTTCCATCCTCTCTGCTCTGTTAAATGATTCAGCTTTTATTCAAAAAGCAGACAGAGCTCAGAGTTTCTCTTTTCCTTTAAAGATCTAAAGATTGGACTACAAAATGCATAAAATAATCACCTATATGTAAGGACTAAAACCTCATACACTTCTTTATTTGAATATGGTTCCATGAAGAACCTTTAACATTCATGGAACCTTTCCAAAATCACAAAGGGTTCTTTATAGTGGAAAAAGTTATTAAAATGTGGATGAGAAAAAAAGAGTTATCTTTTCACTAAAAAGTTCTTTTGGGAAGCCAAAATGGCTCTTCTATGGCATCGCCACAAAAATCCTTTTTATGGATATAAATCCTTATTTTTAACAGTGTACTTTTCTTTTTATAAATCACTATTAAGCAACCACACAAAACACCGTAACACAGTAACATCAACACACACTCAACATCCTGGCAGCCACTTCTGTTTGTAGCAACTTTTATTTTGTGTCTAGTTCCTTAGAGATCCATCTATGTACTGAATCTTTAAAGATGCCAGAAACCAATATAAAAAAATAACTAAAATGTGACATGAAAAGCTTGTTTAATCTCCAAAGAACCAATTCAAGAACTCTATAAAGTGATGAAAATGTTTTTAAAAAACAAAAGAAGGAACCATAAGAATCTTATAAAAATGGTTTTGAATAGGTTTAAAGACATTTTTGTTCCGTAAAAGCATTTTTTCATCAGGATAAGAGTAAGACTACTTAGCAGTTGTTAGTATGAACAGTAATTAGGTAACTAAAATGTATGTTTTTTACAGTCCTGTTCTGCATGTACATGCAATGTACTTTTTGTAGTAATAATGACACTAACTGGGTAATAACTAGGTACTAACCCTAAACCCATCCCTAAAACCTTAACCCATGTAGTTACCTTATATTACCCAGTACTTTCTTACACTGTAAGTACCCGGAACACGTGTTTCATATACTTAATATTCAGCAATATTACTGATTTGACTGCACTGACACTATTGGATGAGAACTCATGGTTTTAAAGCTGAATTGAACTCATTTCATAATTGATGTACCTTACACATTGAACCGAAATCAATCAACACTGAACTGATTGGTCTTTTTAGAGCTGCTTTATGCCTGCTACAGAAAATCCTATAAGATCATTACAAATCACACTGACCGACATGGATCTGATAAACTTGTGTACACTTGTATGTAGACTGTACGATGAAGACACCTATTGAATCGTAGGATACGACGCACGTTAGAAGAATAAAATGCAATCAGGATGCGCAAATAGAACAAGATCAATCGCACGGAAATGGGCTCCTTGCACGCAACTACTTCCTTACCGGAAATGCGGCCTCGTCTTTTCCGGTGCTATTCTACACTATGAGATGAGGTGTTTACAAGAGTTGCCGAAACTTACAATAACGGACGTATATCGCCTTTGTAAGTCCTCCTCCAAATCACCTACCAGCAAATTAGAGAGAATGGCTTTAAAATGTATGCCTCTTCATATATCCACGGATATGAAGGTAAGTCTATATATCTCAAACTTTATGGCTTACGTTAGTTTGCTAGCTTACATTAGGCTAATAAACAACCCCGGGCTGACAGAATATGCGTGTTATAATGCTGTTCTGTTTTCTAGTATTAGGCGGAAAATGTCTACGTTGTGTATGTACGCCTTCAGACAGGAAGAGAGCGAGCCGTATTTACCCGTTGCGGATTTGACGTCAGGTTGCTATGTGCAAGGAGCCTATTGTGGTATTTATGTGCGCTGAAAAAAAGAGGAGGAAGAGAAAGAGGAGAATATGGACGTGATCATGGCTAGGGAAAATAGACAACTTGGGATGGCAATTTTGCAAATGGAGCTTGAGGTTTAGCGCCATGTCGTGTTGATTTTTCATTGGCTAGTCAGTAGACGTAGGTCTTAGCAGCAAACACACTGTGAGATGATCATGCTAAATTTTTGACACTGTCAGAAAATTATCGCTGACTATCTTTGGTCACAAGACTTTGACATTGCTGTCTTTGAACCTCTCTCACTGTACGACACAGGACCACCGTTTAGGATCCACGACTACAGAAATCGCCACGATTGGTCATCTTTCGTCCGGGACAGCCCAAAATCCTACAATGTGTATGGGGCATAAAGGCCATTGCACACTGAGTCCGATTTTTTCGTATGCGTTTTTTCGTGTTCATGAGCCTAAAAATTCGTCACGCACAGAAACCTTGCACACTGAGTCCGATGCGTATTTATTAAACCTTTGCGGAAAAAAAACGCAAAAAATACTAAATGGATTCGTCAAGCAGTGAGGATGATTTTGTTGCCCTCTCTCTTCTTTAAAAGAGAAAAAGAGGAATGGGGTCCATCCAATCTTGTGCCGAGAGGAAGGAGAGTTTCAGCTCATCAAGGAGTTGCGCAATTATCCCGAGCGATTCAAAATTTACCTCAGAATGTCAATGGAACAGTTTGATGCTTTGCTAGCGACACTGAGCCACATATTAAAAAGAAGACCACCAAAAAAGACACACACACACACACGCGCGGCAGAAACGCTGGGCAGACAGAACAGCTGTATGGTTTGTTTATCATACAGTATTGTGCTGCGAGACGAAGTGTATCAACTTATCAGATGCCATTCTGGATTGTGTCGTTCGCTTGTACGGTGGGTCTGAATAGTCAAAAAACCTTACAAAATGCTGGCTGTGGATGCGAAAAACGCAGAAAATCGAACCTGATCCGAATTTTTTTTTGACGGACGAAAGTTTCGGAGGCAGTGTGCAAGCGTGATTGACATAACGTGAGGTCGATTTTTTTTTTTAACATGCGAAAATTTCGGATGCGAATTTCGGACTCAGTGTGCAATGGCCTTAAGTCTACACTTGGCTTGAGTCCCTCCTTCATTGTCAGTCTATGGGTCTTTTTACTGCCTGCTTTATCGTCCGCCAGGTGAAAACTAATTGTTTATAGACAAAACAGCACATTTTAGCAAACACCACTAATTATTATCAAGTATAATGCTTACCAGCTGTGCAGTTCAGAGTCTTCTATCTTGGACTTGAGCTAAAAATGAACTCTCACGCACACACATAACCGCTAACAAACACAAACCATATGAGAACTCCCTCCCTGTCGTCACGTCTACGGTTGTGCGTCTCTGGTTACACAAAAAAAAAAAGAAACGAGTGTGTTGCTATAATTCTTTGCCCTTCTAAATCATCCCAAAATATCATCGTTTCCAGACCTTCATAAAGACTCATTGTCACAATGCCATTAACAAGTTAAAAATAAACTATGGTTGTTCTGTGAGTGTGAGAGAGTTTGTGTGTGTGTGTGTGTGTGTGGTCATGCAGCATAAGTAGACTGTTTAGTCATGACATCATCTGGAATCCCACACACTCATGTTTATATTAGTCAGCCGCTCGCCGACACATTGGGTTTCTGCTATATTCACGGGAGTCGTTGCTATCAAATTACAGGAGAGCTTAAAACTGCCGTAAGCTATATTTAATCCTGCACACAAAATCATGTGTGTCAAAAACATACCTATACCTGATACATAGCGGCTCCACAGAATATTTGTATGCTTAAGGCATACTTGAAATGTCTGAATTTTACTGCATTAGATCATTAGATAACAAAACATCATACCAAGTAGTATTTATTTTAAAGAAACACAGCATACATTTTTTAAAAGCAACACATTTCACAAAATTAAGGGGTCATTTCATTTAATATAAAATAATAGCCTACATGTGGGTCATTGGTCCATGTACGTTTTGATCATTTCATTTCTGATTTGGTTTAAAATAACGAGAAATGAAAAGACGGCTCGATTTTTTGATTAGTTTAACAAACAGAAAATAAGATTTTGGCCCGATTTCCCCTTTCATCGGCCTTAATTATGTCAGGTAGAATATGAGTCAGTACGGCACTGTCAAATCATTCCACTTTAATAAGCTTGTGACATGTGAACCACCACTCACTGACATTTGTAGAAGCAGAAATATATACATATAATTATAGTTAGTGCTGCTGTGAAGCTTCACCTATAATGTACGGCACTTACATAAGCCACAGCAGCCTATGCTGACATGGAGTTTGGTGTTTATTTAAGATCATTGATTTTTGAAGTATACCTATGTTTCCATGTCCCATTGATAAATGCAATGAAAATAGTTTATATCGGCCTAATATGGTTACAATTTAAATGTTTACTGTATTACTGTATGGGCAACAAGAATTGGATGTGAAGAGAGTTTCAACCATAAAACATAGTACTGTATGTATTAAACAGATTGCCTACGGAGTAAAAATGATAAGGAGAAAAGCTCCTGGAGCATTTGAGTGCAGAGGGTTTCATATTAATCATCTAATGGAATGGCAATTTTAAGTGTGACTTAAGTGTCCAAGTACTTTTTAGGGCCACTGTATGACTGAAATAGGTGTTCTGGGAAATCACACATCTCTTTGACAGCAGCCATGAATGTTAACCAATCAGAAGACTTGGAGACGGCCTGTCAATCATTTTGTGCACTGTTGACAGGATTTGGAGATGTAGTTGCAGGAATGGAGATGGCAGGGCTCTAGCAACAGGACTAACATCCCTTACAGTTCAGCCGCTTAAACGAGCAATTAAATTGGAGTGTTTTGCCTTAGTGCTTTAGCAATTGTGTTCATAAATTTTTATTTGCATTATCCTCTAAAATATGAGCCAGAGAGCACACATTATTCTGAACCAAAATATCCCCTCTTTCCCTTCATTCAGCCCACAGGTACTCAGTTAAGCTCTACAAAAACAGACTTTTTACAAGAAAACCTGCTAAATGTTGTGCAAGATTCAATCCGACCTCAGAATACTACCATTTAGACCCTGTTCAAATCATCATGCTATGTTTCAAAAGATCAAAATACAGTACGTTTGTAGGCCAATCCAGAAGTTTGCATCCCCTCAACAAACACCATAAAGGATTTTTCCTCTGGCTTTTGGAGTTTTGCAGACCAACAAAAGTTTTTTTCATCATGACAATCTTCGCAAATGAATACAACTTTTTATCTTGAAGCCTCAAAACAATCACCAGAAGTAGAAAACTAAAGTTTGAATGTACTTTAGGTATAAGTGTTTAGTCAAGAGAACTGGCAGCAAGGGTATTTTTGAGAATAGCGCCCTCTGCTGGACATATTTCACAGAGGGGGTTTGTTGCTCACTGTATGTCTTCATGCCTGCAATTATGACTTCATGACTATCATATATCTTCTTCCTCCTGTAAACGAATCCCATTTTTTAATCCCATTACTGTTTGCATCTGTTGGAATAAATGAGCGTTTCGCGCTATTTCAATCCCTACGGCACCACAGTTTGGGCCAAATTACATGAGAATTTGAGTTCAGAACAAGCTGAGATGGTTCCTGCACTTTGCACATCTGTCTGTCAAGCCCTAAAGTGGCATTACATGTTCCTGATCTCTCTGTCTTTGGGTCTTTTTTCAATGGCTTTCAAGCTCACACCACTGCCAGAATCGAATCTACATTCTGCCAACTTTTGGCCAGCGTTTTTGCATGTGTGTGGCTCTATGCCATAGCGATCAGCGGATGTGCTGATGGTTTCTCATTACTGGATTCAGATATCACTGATGTTCTTTCCAAACAGAGACAGACTTTACACACATTCTTCAGCAGTGGAAATCATATTGATTTAACCACAAACATCAGAGGCAAATGTTAAAGGACAATATTCTAGACCAAGATTTCATTCACCCAAAAAGTCATAATTTAGATTCGTTTTCTTTGCGCATGAGAGTTCATGAACATGCGGTGACAATGTGTGGATGCACAAAGTTCAATATTACACTTTTTGAAGAAATCACAGAAAGATCCACGAGGAGTGGAGTCCCAGTTTCCTTTCCGTTAAGTTTGTGGAGTGCGTCACAAAAATGAGTCGAAACTCAGCGTATAGGCTACTAGCAAGCTCTTGTGTGCCGTCTGAGCTCGCCTGGAGAATCTGGAGATCCGCCATCCTTGTTTTGGGTTGGTGCATAGCAATGTCCCTTCCAAGGAAAGTCTGTTCACTCGGCGGCCATATTTGCAACGCTTCCGGGAAGCTATTTCGGGCATCCAAGTCCTATCTATTTGAATGAGGGAATCCTGAAATCTAAAAAACTGCTTGCCGAACTCACAATTAAATAGAATATTTCAAATCAGCAACAAAATCGGACATGCACTATCACATAAATGTTGTTTCTTATGCTCAAATAGCATTAAAAAAGCTTATTTTCCAGGCTAGTCTCAGGTTTCTATGGGAACCGGTGCTTCTAACGGCAGCTGCAGTGACGCAATGACTTCACCAATCAGCGATTGGCTCTTTTACTTTGAAGACGGGACGTATTCCGTCATATTGCACTTGCAGTTTCTCCCATTCAGAAGTAATAGGAGTGAACCGTCTTTCTATGCTGAATCAGAAATCGCCCTCTATACCCTCAAATAAAACACTATTTGAAGGGACAGCCATTTGTAGTGGTGTCCGAAACCATATGTGGAAGTTTTAGGGGCTGTTTACATGACACTGTTTTCAACTAAAAGTAAAAACAAAAAAAAATGTATGCGTTTTGGCCGTTCGTTCGTGGCTTTTGGTGGCCTGAAAACACAAACGTTTGGAAACGGCTTTCAAAGTGCAAGTTTTTAAAAACGGTCTCGGTGTAAATAACAAAAAACGCAAATTCCTGAAGACGATACATCATGTACATGCGTTTTACTTGATCAGTCTATAGTGTTTCATCGCCATCTAATGGCCTGGCAGCAGAATACAGGGTTTTTTAGTCGTTTTCGCAAATCTGTGTGAATGGGGATCGTTTGACAATGTGCGTCTGTATGTGGAAAACTCAAAGGAAAGTTTTAAGCATATTGTTGTCGTGTAGACGTACCCATAGAGTGCCATCATTGCACCGAAATAACGAGTGTACAGCCAATGTCCGAATTCGCTTACTCGTTTTCATTCACTCCTTCAAGTGGAACCGTAGGGACTAACGTAGGGAATAGGGATTGAAGTTTTAGGGGGCAATTTTGGATTCAGCCTATATCAGTCTTTGTGCGTAGATCGTCTTCTTCTTTCTTCTACTGCTCTTTTTCCTGTTGTGGCAGCATTACAGTGTGCGCCCCCTTCAGGATTGGAGTGAGGATCGCCTATGACGAACCATTACAGAACTGATGCATATTAGGCATGCAAATTACAATGTGCACTATTTTTTTCCAAAGTATGACCCTTTAAAACACTCTACAATATTGCACACACACACTTGCATGTTTGTGTTCACTACCACACACCACAGCCACTCTGCGATTTCGGCATTTTAACCTGAGTGAGACTCGCTGGGGAACAGATGACAGGCTTCCACTCTAAGAGGATGAAAAAGAGCTAGACAAAGAAAAGTCAATAATTACAGCGAGATGCCCCTCTAGACACAAACAAAAAACACATTCAGACGAACAGGAGACCTTTCAATTCTCTCTCCCTCTCTCTGTATCTGTATTCATGATGATTTCTCTTTCCTCCATCCACCAAAAATCTCCTGTTCTCTCATGCTGAGAGCAGAAAGAGGAGAGAGAGAGAGAGAGAGAGAGAGAGAGAGAGGAGAGAGAGAGAGAGAGAGAGAGAGGAAGAGAGAGAGAGAGAGAGAGGAGAGAGAGAGGAGAGAGAGAGAGAGAGAGAGAGAGAGAGAGAGAGAGAGAGAGAGCAGTGTTTTAGGGATGTTTTCCAAAAGAACTCATCAAAAATCTCCAAGAGTAAAACGAACCCCAGCAGGAAGGAGAGCAGGAAACCCTCTGAGAGATAAACCGCACTCCCTCTCGCTTTAAAACACACTCAGACTGGTTAAAAAACACACTGGGATGTGTTTTCTGTTTTAAAGGACAGTCTGGCAACCTGTAAGTCGATATCCAGCTGGCATGCTATGTGAACTACAGTCAGGGAGTGGAAAGCAGACTAGGTTATCATTAAATGGAGTCTGTTCAGCTAAAATCTCCTCATTTAGCAGCACTGATCAGCACACACTAAGGTCTATTCACCTGTGGACCGGTTGCATAAACGCTAAGACTAGTTTTGCAAGTAAGTCATTTTTTGTCTTCTACAAAATTAGTCATAATTAACAGCTTGTTGGTCAGAGTTCTTAAGACACGGTCTTAAGTTAGCGGCTATGTTTATGCAACTGGCCCTTGGAGACAGCGCTCTGTTAGCATTCATCCGTTAGCAGTCCTCATAAGCACTCTTTTTTGAGCCAATCACATGAGCGGTAAATATCATGTGGCTTATTATTCTGAAACCACAGAAAATAACTGGCTGATGGCACCACAAGACCACACACAATCCCCAAACCCCCTGACGATAGATAGATAGATAGATAGATAGATAGATAGATAGATAGATAGATAGATATAGATAGATTAGATAGATAGTAAACTGTAATATTATAATATTTTGACACAAATATTATATACCATTTCACCATTTACAATCACAACAGGCATCACAACTAACATTATAATGTACAATATGAATCAATAATTCATTTTTAGATTTGCTAAAGATTACAGACTACATTCCTTAAAGATGAACTCTAAGTGACTTTTATATTATGTTAATTATATGCAAATGTAAAAATAGGGGAAATGAGCATGCACAAATAAACATGCAATATCGACCCATAATGATACTTTTATAAAATAAATCTGTTATATTGGCGGTATGGTAACAATATATTTGTGGTATACTTTGCTGAATAACTTGACTGAGCTTTAGAGCAGTTGATTGTTCCTCAGTTCAATAGGCCTCAGCAGCGATCACCCAGTTTTTCGCTTGGGAAGTATTTCCCCTTTCATTTTCTCCACAGGTATTTCAGAAAATTCTTCAGTAAAGAGTTCTAACAACCAAACCGACCAGCACAGACATGAATCATAGCATTTGATTAACTCGAAATGTTTCAAAGCAACTCAAACCAACTAAGACAAAACATCACAGAATCCACCCAATCAATCGCTTATATACTTACTAATGTGTGTGCTGTTGTTTTCCCTCCAAAATGATGTCACTTCCTGGTGGATGATGTCATCAGGGAACTGGCTGTTTTTTAAAGGTAAATTACAAAAGACTGGCTGAAATCACATAGTCTCTTGAGTAGGTACTTATTCTGAATAAGTAATTACTTCGTGACTGCTAAAAAAGTATGTTCTATAGAATTAATGTAATCTGGACAAACTACATTCGCCATGTTGTCATTATCATGTGACCAACCAGCGTCAGTTACATCGCCTCACTGCCATTAACAAATCCTCTCTGGGATAATAAAGTGTCCATCATTTGCACACTTCAGAATCTCGCAGTAGATCATCCGGGTACTTTTTATGAGTACTGTGAAATCAGACATACTTCTTTCTTTTGTCACACCGTTTTTGCCTAGGCCTACTATTCGCCTTGTTCTTAATGTAAGAGAGGGCGTGGCAATTGTAACTTGATTGTGTCGAAGCTTCTGGTCTCGTCCACTTCCAGTTATTTTAGCTGTACAAAAATGGTCTGTTATATTGCTTGATATTGCAAACTGTTATTTTTTATCATATTATTTTAATTTTTTATCGTAATCATAAACATATGGTTTGAAGCGCAAATTATTTTACCATTCACTGCATTTTGTTATTCTTCCAGACATAATAACAGCAAATGAATCGAAAGTGATCACGCAATAACAGAATATATAGAATATAGCTTACTTCAAGTTGATGAAGGCTATTTTATGAGGTGTGTATCAGACCTGAACACTATCAGTGACGTGCATCAATCCAACAACCCTGCGGGGACGAGCGGCGGAGCGGGAGTCTCACACTATCAGCTCTGGGTCAATAAACGCCTCGCAGTCACTAACAGAACATAAACAAACATATAAACTAAAATAACGGCGTTGCACTTCCGACGCTTTTGATTAGCAGAGCACACCTGCTGAGTTTCCTCAGGGAATCTGGCAACCACGCAGAGACCAGCGCCAACCGCGGGATGAGGGATAATCAACTGGAATCAGAACAAAGATGAACAGCACAGATGCAAAACACACCACAACCTGTGCCTTCACAATGTTCTCGCCAGTAGCGTGCGTTCGCTCTCAAATCACTCAATCTTTCAGTCACAATGATAGGAAACGAGAGAAAAACAGACTCCACACACCCTGTAGGGGGAGCTGTTGATTAATCAGGAAGAGAGAGAGAGAGAGAGAGAGAGAGAGAGAGAGAGAGAGAGAGAGAGAGAGAGAGAGAGAGAGAGAGAGAGAGAGAGAGTTGTTTGGCAGTAGTTCTTGTGTTTGTGAGCAGATGGAGACACTGAATCCCATTTATAATTAGACAAACCTGATGAAGACAAACCGATACTAGTGCATTCTGATCCTCACACACGTTTATATAGGTAAAACAGGGCATGCCATACACTTCTAGTGTTTTTAAATTAAACTAATTAGGCGTACTACTGTATATCCCAACCTTAAAATATTTTTTTGTATTTATTTTTTTAAATATTTTAAAAATATGCATTTTACTTCTTTTTTTTTTTAGCTCGTAATAATAGTAAACTGTCGCTTTAAATCATATGATCAAGAGGAAGTGACAATCTTCAGAGGAGCCATGTTTAAGTAAGCCATCGGTTGTCTTTTTTATGCTCTGCCAGATTTTTCAATCCTGTCACATGAAACAAACAATGAAGAAATCACAGTTTTTTGTATTATTTATAGAAAAGTCATATTGTTGAATGCTAATAATAGGAGGCATGACATTGAGAGCAGGATTAAAATCACAAATTGAGTTGATGTATTGATGATAGTGTGGTTACCTCACATTTAAAAGGCATGAACAATATCTAGTCATAATATCTGATTGTTTCATGCTCTCAGAGACCTATAATTCCATGAAAAAAAGGAATAAACACATTTTATTGTACCTTTATGTGGTTTTGTTCATGTTTTTTGAGGTTAAAGGCATGTAGAAACAAAATTAGGCTGTTATGGTTTATTCATGATTAGATGAACAGTTTATTATTTTCATTTCGCATTGTTTTGTATGAAACGGATGTTGCAACAGTCTTTTCTTCCTTATTGTGTATATCAGAGCAAAATGGCCTCTCAAAAAATGTAGGGCGGGACTTGATTTTGGCCATTGGGAATCGATTGGACGGTTGTGGTTTGCTATTGGTCAGTCTCATGTAAGTGATAGTTTGCCCCGCCCTCGTGCCGGTAAACACATCATCAGAGAAGAGAAGAAATGTGCATAAACCATTTATAATAAACGCTGCAATATTGCATATCAAATTTGAGAATCCCACCTCTCTGATCCATTCAAATAATTCAAGAGCTTCACAAGATATCCCTCCCAAAAAACCCTGTGGCCATACACCTGTTATCAATCTGAGTGTGTTTTCTCTCCGCATGCCTTCTGCTATAAAACACAGATGTTCTATAATGTAATGAGATGAGATTTCTAAGAATATCGGACTGTAAATCTGCTGTGAAATGCGGAGGAAATGCATTTACGCTCTGTGCGTTATTAAATAAACCTGTGCTACAGGCACCCGACTGGTCACATGGGGGAAAGCTTCTGCCTCTCGCATCTAATGAGAAACACAAGAAGCATTTTTACCTGCTACGATCTTCCCCTTCAAAATAACACTGAGCGACAATCGTTCAAACTGCCTGGCTTCACATCCGGAGAAGATTTCTCAGAGTAATGCATTTAAATGTCATGTGCCGCTGTCGTGACAGGAACAGCTCTAATGATTCAATCGCATGAGATAATGCATCCAGAACAGTCATTTCATGCCTTAAAGTCAATGTGAAATTAAAACTGACCCTATTTACTTTCTTAACGAATGCCTGTGGCCTTATTGGGCATGATTCATTAGTGAACATTATTTTTTGTAAATTTCATAATTTTCTCTGCTGATGTAACCAAGGCTGCTTTGCGGATGGGGGAAAATAAATGTAACAAATAATATCATAGCCCACTTTCTCACAATCTAATTAAACTAATGGATCAAGCCAAATCATGCCTTATTTCCACAAAAAGCCGTTCACAACCCAATTTATTTATGTAATAGGACATATTTAAGAGTGATACTGATTATTTAATGAGGGAAAAATGGAGGACAGGACTTACTGAATGGAAATTGATTGGATTATAAAAATGTAGTATAAAAACTTGGATTAAAACATCATCCAGATCTATCTATCTATCCATCCATCCATCCATCCATCCATCCACCCATCATCCATCCATCCATCCACCATCGATCCATCCATCCATCCATCCACCCACCCATCCCATCATCCATCCATCCACCCACCCTCATCCATCCATCCATCCATCCATCCATCCATCCATCCATCCATCCATCCATCCATCCATCCATCCATCCATCCATCCATCCATCCATCCATCCATCCATCCATCCACCCCCATCCATCCATCCATCCATCCCACCCACATCCATCCATCCAATCCCATCCATCCCATCCATCATCCATCCAATCCATCCATCCATCCATCCATCCATCCTCCATCCATCCATCCATCCATCCACCACATCCAATCCATCCCATACCATCCATCCATCCATCCATCCATCCATCCATCATCCACACCATCCCATCCATCCATCCATCCATCCATCACCATCCATCCACCCATCCCATTCCATCCATCCATCCATCCATCCATCCATCCACCACCATCCATCCATCCATCCATCCATCCCATCCATCCATCCATCCATCCATCCATCCATCCATCCATCCATCCATCCATCCATCCATCCATCCATCCATCCCATCCATCCATCCATCCATCCACCATCCATCCATCCACTCCACCATCATCCATCACATCCACTCCATCCATCCATCCATCCATCCACTCCATCCATCCATCCATCCATCCATCCACCACCATCCATCCATCCATCCATTTGAGTTAAAGACAAAATAGTTTTGAATTTCAATATTTCGACTAGATTTTATGTCGACTATAAGAAGACTGTTGTCTGGTGGATGGAGAAATTTGCAAATTAACAAGGTAAATGGTCAAATGTGATGTCACGATGACAATGTTCTCATATGATCCCACTAGCTTAGCCCAGTTCTTAGCAGTATTACTGTTCTGTGAGTGTGCATGTGAAGCCATGCAGAATAAGGATGAGTCTTGCTCTGTGATGTTCTGTTCTTTGCTTTCTTGTGTGGAAGTCAAACAGATGTTTGCCGCTGGGTTTTCTGGATCTAAACCATCAGTAATTTCACACACACGCAAAAAAAAAAAACATGTAAAAAAACAACAACAGGAGACAGATTGTGCTCGCTAAATCTCCTCTTCCTCAAACCAGCCTCGCAGTTATGAATTCACACCTTGCAAAAGAAGTTCTTCAATGTCAGAGCAGAAGTAGAAGCAGAAAGTACCTGTGATTACCAAAGCCGAGACAACGATTCCTGTCAGGAAAAGACAACGTTACAGAGATGAGAATGCAGCATTTAACTGTCAGTGTTTAAAATCACACACACGCAAACACAGTCTGATGTGTGTTGAAAGGTTGCAATGCTTCTTTGCTTTGGTGCTGACAGGCTTGTGATTCAGACAGCTGGTGAATAATGTCAGCAGGAACATTTAAACCACATGACCCTTCCCGTCGGCTACTGGGATAGAAGCGGAAACTAAAAACAAACAGACCAGGAGCAGACTTTCTGTGCATGTGCGATGTTAGCGGGATGCCATCAGGTTATACGCTGCAAAAAACCCCCAAAAACACTAGAAGCAGAAACGCCACCAATGCGAAACTCTTGGCGTACATTCAGCGGAGAAGGACAGTTTTCTGGGAGCAGATGGAGTGAGTTTGGGCTGGCACCATCATCTGGTCTTTTCGTGGGTGGAGTCGCTCCACCACATTACAGAAGCAGTGGCCATTTTTAGAGCCGCCACATGTCAGAGAAGAGGAAGTTTACCGTCAGACCCAAATCATGACTCAAAAACTGTAATTAGCTCTAGGACTGGCTGATAGTCAGCGGGACTGATTTACTGTGGTCAATATATTGGTATATTAAATAATATTATTTTATTTGATATAATATAAAATTATACCTTTATATATAAAAATATTATAATATAATATACTATATTAAAATTTAAGCTGTTTTGCACCAATGGCAGGGTTTTATATTTTGGTTTGTGTCCATCGATTAAAAAAAATTATATTGAGAAAAATAATCCATTTTAATTAAAAAATAGGCAATACCAAAATCACCATATACTGCATTATTTAATATATATATAATATATATATATATAAAATTGTCTAATTTCAGCAAAACAACTTTACTGTGATTTGCTAAATGACTGTGATATTTTGGTGATATCCCCCTCTTATGTTTAACACAGGATGAAGATCTGGATCCAGTCAAACAGAATGTCTTCTCCAGTCGATCAACACTGCTGGAGATTGTCCGTCTGAAGTTCTGCAATGAAGTGTGTCTGTGTTAGTGCATTAAACTTCCAGACACACACATATCATGAAAGGCTGTCTCTTTCTCTTGCGGTTTATCCTGGTAAACCAGCGCTTGAATCTTTGATGTTCAAAAAAGAGCAACAAAACATCGGAAAGACAAGCGTGGTATGGTCGAGCAGAGGAGAGTTACGCTCAAGCGAAGGAGAATGACATTCCGCTGCTCAATTCGAGAAAGATATCTATTAAAAATAATACTAGGAATGCACGAAATATCGGCCACCATCGGTATCTGCCGATATATGTTTATTTATTATCGGCCTGATAAGAAAATGTGTCAGCCGATAGATAATGTATTATTTCCGTCTGCTGTGACACTTCAGGTGCGCACTGTGTACAATGGTTTTGAATTGCTTGAAATATGATGGGTCGGATGAATATGATCGGTCATTTCAAAAATAAATAAAAAAGTTTAAGTTTTATAAGCACAAATCCTCGCCTTGCTCTGTGCGCGTTATAAGCATTTGTGCTTATAAAACTTAAACTTTTTTTTTATTTATTTTTGAAATGACGGATCGTTTCGCTAGATAAGACCCTTATTCATCATCTGGTATCATTTAAAGCCCTTTGAAGCTGCACTGAAACTGTCATTTGGACCTTGAACCGTTTGGGTCCCATTGAAGTCCATTATATGGAGAAAAATCCTGGAATGTTTTCATCAAAAACCTTAATTTCTTTTCGACTGAAGAAAGAAAGACATGGACATCTTGGATGACATGGGGCTGAGTAAATTATCAGCAAAAGTTTTTTTAAGAGTGAACTAATCCTTTAAGTGCAACAAGTGCAGCGCAAGTCTGTCATAAGCTACATACAATTATAATGAGAACATTATGATTGTGTGCTCAGGACATTGCTTTTAATGGGGAGATTTTTGTTTTTTGTAATCAGGCTCATATACAAATTTGAATTTAGATTTATCGGCCAATATATCGGGTATCAGCTTTCAAATAAAAGAATTATCGGTATCTGCAAAAACGTTCATATCAGTGCATCCCTAAGTGATACGGTTCTAAAAGATAAGCTAAATCGACGTGAACACACAAACAGACTCACCGCTACGATGATGCTGTTAACAGCCAGATTAAGAGAGGAAGCGTCACTGCAATCTGTTGAGATGACTTACAGATTTACTTTCACAGACTGGGCAAACAACTCATTGTAGTATGCATGAGTCCCCCGTCTCTGTCAGTAACATTTAGGGTCTCCATGTGTTCAGTTTCTCTGCTTTATTCTTCTTCTCTGTTTTGTCACATAAGACAGCATCGAGGAATATATTGTGAATTATTTTACTAAATATATTTTTCTTACCCCATTAGCCACATTTCCCCCCCCCAAAATAAAATAAAGTGTAAATCTCATTACAGTTTATTATATTTATCCTAGCTTCTTCAACTTTGCTGCTTATGATGTCTCACAATCCTGTGTATTCGATTTGGCGGTTGGTGGAAAGAATAAATATGCCGTTTGATGAATCAGTTGAAAGTCAAATTAATTCACAAATGCCCATGTTTTCTATTTTTCAACCTCATGGTTCCATTTCTACAGAGAAATAAGCATCAAAGTCATTAAATATTGACTTGGTTATTTCTAAAGCTCACTTGAATTTGTTCTAGATCATTAGACGTGACATAATGGTGTCTTCATACACAAAGTGCAGTCTGCTAAGTCATTCTTATGTGTAGTTCTCTGCTTCACAGTGTGCAGTATGCTCTGAAGTATGTATCCAGTGAATACTTTGCTATCTTGAAAAGATTGAAAAGTCAGGAAAAAATGGCAAGTAAAATGCTTCATCGTAGGTTAGTTGGCGACTTGTTTAACAATACTGGAGACATATTTTGCAGTTGTTGTCAGTACGTTACATGTCAAAAAACGTCAATGGTTAGTGCCAACATGGCAGACGCCATCTTTTTCCTGAAAAGGAGGATCTCCAAACAAACTCTGGTGCGGTTCGACTACAATATAGGGCAACAATATGCAAATACTGTGACTAGCCCACAATTACAAAACTAAATATATATAGAATATTTATACTTAGTAATTAGTTACACCTATCACTGAAAACTGTAAGGACCACCCATTGGCCCAAAGACGGAATCCAACGGCATGGGCGAAGGGATAATGCGTGTATGTCTTTTCAGCGCTCCAGTGAAGTTCACTTAATTTATTAGAATTTAGTTTCAATATTACTTTAGCTCTATGCTTAATCTGACTCCAATTGTGACTGATAATCAAACTTAGATCGTGTTTCTTATTAGAAAATAATCATAAATATTGATTATGGTTTAATTTAGATCTTTGATTATTCTGAGTATCCCATACTATCAATTATTCATTCATTAAGGGACCCAATGCCGCACAGAGTCACACGCCCCGGGTTTACGTGGATCTCACGGACACAGCCTCGCCAGTCTGATCTTAGTCAGAGGGTGCAGGGTTTGCTAATACCTCTTAAGTCGGTTGCTAACTGCTCACTCATACAAAAAAGTGTAGTTTATTTAGCCACTTCCATACAACTTGCCAAGTCAGTGATAGACAGAAATCAAAAGGTCTTCAGATGACGTGCCTACTGCTCCGTTCATATGCGCCTTTAGTTTGACCTATCCTGGACACAGAGCTGCGGTAGCACCAGCCTCCTCATAATCTACTAAAATAATGATTTCAGAATACTTCAGAATAACTCAAGATGTAACATTTATTTGTCAGGTAAAAAGTGTCATGCCAATTACACAAGTAATTAACAGCCAATTCAGAAATAATAAATACATGACATCAATTGCTCAAAGATGATTCTAAAAGTAAGCAACGCATTCCTGACAGAGACACACAGTAGTGTGTGAGGGCTTTCCACCGGGAAAACACTGACACACACTGCATGGGGGTTTTCCTGGTTACAGGTTCCCAAAGACTGCTCTGCCACTTACCCTTATATACCCAGACCAGAACAAAAGGCTTGTACAAATAGGTTTTAGAGTTGTTTTGGGTCTATTCATGTACCCCAGGGGGTAGCACCTGGTTTCGGGGGACAGGGGAGGATTATCAGATATCTTGAAGAGACACCACCCAAAGAGGAGAACAGGATTCTCCTAAGTGTTCAATCTTTCTCATAATACCAATGACTGCAATGAAATTAAGACCATTTTACCCATCGCACTGAGACATTTAAAATGATACCAAACATGAAAAGGAAAAACATTAGATTCACAAGATACATCATATGTGATATATAGACATTTTCAGTGAACTTTTAGTGACTTCAGGTCAGGGGGAAAGGAAGGGAGGAGGGAGAGGGGATGCAGAGATAAGGAGAAACGTTTGGACAGGACAACATCCTGTGCTCTTTCTTTACGATCCTCTGTCCAGGGTGCGTTGTATTGCTTTATTGCAGGAGTTTTATCTCTTAGCAGGAAAATCAAGTCTTACAAAACGAACCATTTTACTAAGTTTGCAAACGTTCATTAATGTTCAAGTTTACAAACGAACCAATTACTAAGTAATTAGTTACTGTAATTTAATTACTTTTCCCTTGAAAAAGTAAAGTAAGGGATTACTCTTAATTTTTCTGTAATTTAATTACAGTTACTTATGATGTAATTGAGCTGTGAATAGACTAATCCGATTCGTATGCATTTTATGAAGTGGCTAAATCGAACAACCTCACTCGTACAAATTCGTACGAATTAGCCATCTTGTAAAATAAGTATGAAATGTCATGAGAACAGACTGGAATTAACTAGAACAATTCTATATAAAACAAAGTGGTTTAACATCAAAATGTATCGTCTGGTGTTAAAAAGTATGTTAACATTCTCCCTTTAAATTGTTTGGTCAGTTTTCAGGCAATTTTATAGTATTTATTTGAAAGAATCAAAACAGTTTCATGTCCATCCCTTCATCCAGCTGGTTGAAGTTGACATGGGATTTAGAAAGTAATTAGTAATTAAAAGTAATTAAGTACTTTTTAGAGAGATATACTAGTACCCAACACTGTTCGTTTTAATGGGTCAATGGTTGAAGAAAAAGATGCGTCTTCAGCCATTTCTTGTCTAAAGACTTAGTGGTCATTCGACCAGCTTGGAAAAGTCAAGGTAAAGGTCAGTGAAAGGGATTTTGTGCCTCTTTGCGATGGCATCACAAGGCGTCGTTCACTTGCAGAACTCAAGCTTCTGGAGTAGTAGTGAGTTACGGTAAAGGGCTGCAGAGCACAGCGGTTGTTTAGTAAGCAATGCCTTGAATTTGATGCGAGTGGCAACCAGTGCAAGTTTATGAGGAGAGGTGTGACGTGTGCTCCCTTCGGCTTGTGAAAGACCACTCTTGCTGCAGCACTCTGGATCAGAGCTGCCTACACATTTTATAACCTCTTCACGAGTTCTCAGCTGGTAAAAATACCATCATATACGCAGATACAACGAGTGCATCAAGGTCCGTCAATAAAATTACATCATAAAAGCTGTTTTTTGTATCTTTAGGTTGAGTGTTAACTCTTTTCCCGCAATTAACGGAAATTTCCGTAATTTATGAGTCTTCCAGCCATTTCCAGCTTTCCGTGTTTTCACTGTTATACAGTAGGGGTGCTATGGTACTTCTGAAAGAGTTCTTAATCTCCAGATCAAAACACAGGAGAAAAAGAAGCAGAAACAAGAGATAGCATAGCAGATGCATATAAAATAACGTGATCATCAACATTAAACAGCATATAAATCAAACCTAATGTTACTGAATTAAATGTATAAAAGCTATAGGACTGAAGCTTTAAGGTGTTTATGGACTCGATTTACTCCATCATCTATTTTTTGATCATCGTTCTGAATTCCATCCAGACGTCTTATTTGACAAAAACACGATTTTCTCAACTTTTTGGGGAAGAGATAATAATGACAATGTGAATGCTAAGCAAACCTGGACTAAGTGTATCATTTTCTTTTTTGATCTGGACCGAAAGAACCAAGAGAACTGAAGCACAAGTGTGAACACACCCTTAATCGGGCACTAAATAAAATACACAAAACAAGTCTTCCAGCTGATGGAGAGACTTTTGCACTTCGAATTTAGCAAATTTCAGCAGCGTTTCTGAGCAAACAACAGACACGTGATCTCATGACTCCAGAGCCATACAGAGCACAAAATACACTCATCTTGAACACACAGAAACAATGTTTTATGACTGACAGATCTTCAGTTTTTGTCTCAATCATCATTGAAACCGTACTCAACTTCGAACCAATCTTCATCCTCATCTCTATGTGAACTACAGGCATTGCTATCCTCATCTCTACAGCAACACCAACTAAGTCTAGCTCATGGTACACAGGGCCAAATCAGCGGCTGACAGCGTTATTATTTGTTAGACGCCGTTGCTCTTTTCTATGAACGGAAAAAACAGCATTCTGCTTTTCCGCTGGGAAGTAAAGATTTGGAAGAAAATGCAATCTGAAAGCCTCGTCTGGCTATTGTTCAGCGTCCTTGGCTGATGTGGTTTTAAAACACGGCGGGGGAATTTGTGATTCTGCCTGCTGATATTTTCAGCATCTCGAGACTCCAGGACCACTCATTTTAATTTATTTTTAATGTTGGTTATTGTCATTGTGAAGGTCGCTGACATTTGCTTCGCCTGCTTCTGAGACGGTTCTCTCGGCTGGAGGTTGTAATCACATGTGACAACAGTTACCCACAGAAAATACTGTGTGTGTGTGTGTGTGTGTGTGATCAAGTGATTGAGACCCCAAACAGATGGACCTCAGGGATCCGCGGTTGTGTTGTTGTCCTCTGGGAAAAGGTCAGGCGTTGGATACTTCCTCAAGATGATAAGAAAACCCTACATTCTACAAACATAAGCATGTCTGTTTACTTATTCATGTATTTTATGATACGATGGGAGTTTTGGAGGTTTATCCATTGGAGGATGCTGATAAAGTGGATTTGAATGGGAATCAGGTACTAGATTTTCCTTAAAAAAAACACGTTAGTGGATATCTCTGTTTGACTGTTAATGAAAAATAAACATAAATGTGTCCTGAAGGTCTCAGTAAAAGTTATAAAAGATTTGCAAAGCTATACTTTAGAAAACATTACTTACACCTTCTCTTGAAAAAGTTTTCTCTTTTGTTTTACATTTTTCATATGTAAGTCTTGGGGAAATCTGTGGGTTTGGATAGTTTTAAATATAATTTTAAGAAAATTATGTGATTTAACATTTTATCAAGAAAATCAGATAAAAATTATAAAAATGAAAATCTCTTGTTCTTTTTAAAGTAACACCAAGTAGCTTTTCCTCTTCGGTCGCCCTACTGGTTGGAAACAAAATTCTCCATTGCCGCTGTCGTAAATAAATTTAGCCTACCGTCGCACGCACGCTCACTGTTTACCCAGCACCGGCTTTAGAATGAACGATGTCCACAGACAAGGTAGAGTATGTTACATGATTTCATGAAAGGATGATGTATTGCGACATCAGAAACAAAGAAAAACGAAATAATGACTATTGTAGCGCTTGACGTAAAGCAGTCGAGTTTTGTAGTTGTTTTGTGCACGGGTTCCTTCCCGAAACCCGAAGTTACATAGTGCCAGTAAAAGCGATACAGACCCCGTCAGGCTATGGCAGACGTGTCATTTAACTTATTTTAAGTCGATGTACCATCACAAGGGTCTTGGAAATATATTATGAAGGTTGAAAAACTACATAGTGTTAGTTTAATAGTAGGTTAAAGCATGTCTGAGTTAGCAACATTAACCAATATTGTATCTTTACTTTTAACAACTGCTTGTTTCTAAATAAATGTATACAATTTTACAGATAAATCCCAAGCAACAAAAAGTAAATAACTGAATCTCGTCCTGTTAAAGCGATAGTCCACGCAAAAATGGCAATTCATTCAAAGTCAAAATCATAAATTTACTCACCCTCATGCTAAACCTGACACAAAAGTATCTTGAAAAAAAATTATATATATATATTTTTTTTTTTGACTATATATTTGACCATACAATTAAAGTCGAAGGGGTCCAAAACAACTTTTGACCCCATTGACTGTCACAGTATGGAGAGAGAAAAAAACACATATGCGTTAAATGTTCCACAAAGACAGCTATACAGGTTTGTAATGACTTTTGGGTGAACTGACCCTAGTTAAACAGGTGCGACGAGCACTCTTGCTGACAGGAGGAGGGTAGACTCAAACTTCAGACCCAGCAATCGAACCCTATCCTGTTTAAATCCTCTGATGTTTCTGGCTACCTGGGAAGAACCAGTGTGCCCGTCCATCGGGGAGTTTCTGCTTTGATGCTCGGACATTAAACAGGACGTCTGTCAGGAGCCGGTTAGCTGAGTAAATCTGCGTGTCCTCTGCTCGAGTGGACTTCTCTTTATGTTCGAGACAGCAGGCCGACAGAGACACGTGTCCATTCTTATTGCTCCGGCTGAAATGAAAGGAAGTCTTTGATGTCATTCTCTGGGCTGTGATCTCTTCTGCTTAATTAAGACACAGTGTTTGGGTCTCAGTGCTTTATACGGCGGGCGAGAGTGAACCTGTGCTGCCAGGTATTCATAATCAGATCTACAATCAACTGGTGGCCGGAGATCTGAAGAAGTTTTCTGAAACCTGTCCGGTTGGCTTTAAAGTTTGGTTCCACTCAGCTGGACATTACAGCTAAACAAACCCTGACACGGTGAATGGGTTTTTACACGGCTACTTTCCAACCAACCAACTAATAATATAATAAAATAAACACACACACCACACACACACACACACACACACACACACACACACACACACACACACACACACACACACACACACACACACACACACACACACACACACACACACACACACACACACACACACACGTTGTTGGTGCAACAGCATTATGAGGACTCTCCATAGGCGTAATGATTTTTATACTGGACCAACTGTATATTCTTTCCCCCTACACTGCCCCTATCCCTTAACCTACCCATCACAGGAGACATGCTGCATTTTTAATTTTTTATTAAAACATTGTTTTTTATGTTTTTTAAGCCATTTGATTTATGAGGACTTTTGAAATGTCCTCATAAACCACCCATATTGTAATACCAGTGTCATACATGTCATAATACAAATTTGTGTCCTCATAAATCACACACACACACACACACACACACACACACACACACACACACCACACACACACACACCACACACACACACACACACACACACACACACACACACCACACCACACACACACACACACACACACACACACACACGTTCATAAATGTTTATATTGTGGTTATTTAAATGACACTTTAAACTACATGAAACGAATGCACTGTTAGTAGGCTACCATTGTAGTTTTAGCAGTAATATTGAATTAATTACAATTAAATATTTTATTAAATATTTAATTATAAAATATACTTCTCACTGATGTAATGCTGCAAAACTTATCTTTGGTTTATGGTATATAATATTCCAATGTTTATGTACATTCAATAAAATTATATGACACAATAACTGCCGAATTGTGGTGGTGTGCAAATGGAAATAATATTATTTATTAACATAGTTTTGAAAATAATATTTTGTTGTGAACCAATTAATTTATTATATTTAATTATGTTATGCTCTTTCGTTATTTTATGATATTTTGTATTTTACTTTATTATATTCATCTTGTTTTTAATTGGTTTTATATTTTATGTATAGAAATATAAAAAAATTAAATATAACATATATTCGTAATATAATATAAATGTCTCGTAATTTTGCAAATGGCAGACAGGCAGAAGTAAAATAGTTAAGACAATAGCAGTTAAGACAGTTTGACTTATTCAACTTAATAATGCACAATAAAACAATATACAACAGAACTGGGAGCTTGTTCTGTTCTTGTGTCAGTATACAGATTTCTAAAATGAGGGATGGACCACAAATCCGTGAGTGTGGGAATGGATTGCGAAAGCATGGGCATAGATTGTGAATTTGTGGGATTTGATTGTAAAACCAACCAACAACCGTAAGTTTTACAAATCCAAGAAAATTCTTGGGTACACTTTATTAATGTCGCCATTTGTTAAACCGAGGGAACAATTTAAGAACCTCAACCTGTGAGTATGGTTTATAAACTGAGGGGACATATTATAAAAAACTTGTTTTGTTTCTCTTATTCGTGTGACTTCCCGCACTCCAAATGTGAAGCCTGATAAAAAAACCTGCATGAACTGTTAAGAAGGTACAACTGGGGAATCTCATTCAGATCTGACTGAGACGCAGCAGAGTGAAGGACACAACCTGTGTGTGTGTGTGTGTGTAGACATCCGACTAGCTCAACTGTCAGGTAAAGGCTATGAGGGGTCAGATACACACAGTGGTCAGCCGGCAGCAGTAACAGAAGCATTGCTGTGTCTTAATCCATCCATCCATCAATCAATCATCCGCTCACAGCATGAGGTCACAGGTCACTGGGTCATGGCTGGCCGATAAGCTTCATTACACCGGCATCCTCCTGTCTGCTGGCCTGGAACACAGGAAGATGCCTTTACACGGTCACGCTGTCATTTCCTGCCAGCACGACATCACATCCAGGACACCAGAGGGCGCTCTTCAGAATGTGGTGGAAACACCGGACTTCATTCTGGTATGTAATGCTCACTTTTCACAATCCAATAAATTCCCAAGAGATACAATCCTAACCCTAACCCATTACGCAAGTGTAATAGTATGAGTGACATTTCGGGGGAATTCCAAACGGCATTTTTGCATTTTTGCTTAATGGGCACTTTGAGAAGGAGAGCCTGATTACAAAAACAAAAATCTCCCCATTAAAAGCCATGTCCTGAGCACACATTTATAATGTTCTCATTATAATTATATGGAGCCTATATGAAGGCCATGCGCTACACATGTTGCACTTATCTGAATTTTCCTTTTTTGAAGCGATTCCAATCATATTTCAAGTAATTCAAAACCATCATGGCGGACAGTGCAGCACCTGAAGTATTTCAGCGGAAGGAAATAATACATTATCTATCGGCTTTAAAATATTGGCCAAATTTTCTTATCGGGCCGAAAAATGAACACAATGTTTAAATGACATTAAAAATGAACATATATCGGCCGATACTGATATGGTGGCCGATATATCGTACATCCCTAATCTGAATCATTGTATACTAATATACACGATGAAACAAGGCTTTTACACACTTTAATGCGGCACCCTATATTTCCAACTCAAAAGTTGATTCTTAATTTTATTGCACAGCCAATAAAAAAAAAAAACAGTTTGACAACGACAAATTTGAAGGTGTCTCTGACAGCACTTGAGCCCACTTAACTCAGCTGCGTGAAACTGCCATAATAAAAGTGCTATTTAAGACCTCCGTAAACTAGGCTACATTTTTTTCTGTGCTACTTAAGATATTTAAGACTTTTTATGGCCTTACATTTGTGAACCTTAAAAAAAGGATTTCAAAGTATTTTACAGCTCTTTAAAAATCTGCAGACACCCTGGTTTAACACATGATTTGATCATATTTCCATCCTTTCCGCAGATTGTCGGTGCAGAAAATGCGGGATAAGTCTGCAGCTTCTGTCGGACTATAACATATTAATGAAGAGTGAAGAGCAGTTCAAAGGTGTTTAGATTAAATTATAATATTATGATTTTTAAAATTCCAGCCGACAGGGTTTTTTCATGTCACTGAAGCGGTGTATTTGCTGACAGGAAGGCACTGACGAAAAGGCCCGGGCTGTATTTACACAGAGGGAATGTGAGATTAAATTATGAATAATGCGAGAGAGGGGAAGCGAGGAAGGTAAAGGCGAACACGGGAGGGCGGCAACAGATTCCCCGAGGACTTTCCGCTGGGTTTAACCCACTGAAGCGGAACTGAACGGACAGCTCCGGTTAAATAAGAACAAATTTACTTTTCCTTCCTTCTCTGGGGATGGATCCAAGCACAATAGCTGATATCTTTGTTTGCTCGCTGCAGTCGGACACACAAAACGCACGAACACCCAATACCATAAACAAACCCGCCGGTTTAAACCAGTTTGAACCGGCTTAAATTCCAATACGAGCAGCACTTTTGTAATGTAAATATGTTTGTAATTTGTTTTAGAGTCAAAATGTAACCTCCATTTTACTTTGGTGTTCCTCCAGTGCACGAGAGCTGCCTGTTTGTTTACCGGCGGTCATTACAGCGTCTCGTCTCGGCGCTGATATCCCCCGCTGAGGCCTGCAGGAAAAACACTTATATCTACGGAGGGAAATGTCACCCGAATCGGAGCAGCCGCAGACAATATACAGGCTTTAAGGGCCACAAAGCACAGCGGTGACAGGCTAATCAGGAAATGATCAGGTACGGGTATGATCAGGTGCGGTGAATGGGACGGCCCGAGGCCGCGGGGAAACAGGTTATTACACTGAGGGGTTGCTGAACCAACATGTCTGATAACATTTGAGTCTAATCCAAAACGAAACAGAAACTGGGTCATGTGTTTATCGGGGCGTTCCTCTGTTATGCACCTTTTTAAAAGGGTCATGGAGACCCCTTATTATTATTATTATTATTATTCGCATACATTCATCTGCAAGATGTCTGTTAAAGAGTGCATAATCTGGAAAGCATCTGCTGTGTACAAACATTTGAGAGATGTCTTTAAGATGTCAGATTTACATTCTACCTATATCATAACTATCTTAAAGTCGTCATGAAATCAAAATTGACCCTATTTACTTTGTTAGCGCATATTACTAGTCTTGTGGTGAACAATTAATCCGTGCAAGTTAATACACAGAAAAAAAGGTTGTCATTGTAATCTTTCAATCAATCTTTAATCAATCTCAACCCTCATTCTGACCTTCTGTCTGAAACGATCTGTTTTTAAGGCGGGCTCCTTTAAGGCGTGCCAGTAAACGGCCACTGTTATGATTGGCTAACGTCACTGCATAGGAAACAGTATCAACACTACATTATTCATGAAACCGTCATTTAAAGACAAAGCATTAAGAAATTATTTACTTACAGTTTGTGATGCAGCTGCTGTCAGATCCAATATTGGCTGTTTCATCTTTCAACAAAAATTTCTTCACGAAATCTCCATTGCAATGTGCCTCGTTTACAAAAACATGCTCTGAACAAACATATAATCCTCCGAAACAATCCAGGACGCCATTAAAGTAAACCATCCACTTGTTTTCGACGTTGGGATCCTTCTATAGTCTGTACAGAGACACAAACAAACTGGACGCGTCAAAGTGAACGGCGTCAGTGATTATTATAATGGGCTCTATTGATGTGACGCTGACATCAGGTGTGGGCAAATGTCAGGCGTTAAGCGACTGAACGCCAGTGGACACAATTGAATGCTATGAAGTGATGATGTATGACTTATTCATATAGTTTTTAAAAAAAATTATCACCCAGAGACATACAAAGATGTAAACATCCACTAATAAAAGTAGAAATGAGTGAAGAGAGTGAAATTATTTAGATTTTCTTTTATTTCTATATTTAAGAACAGAGAGCTTAATATTTTATTTAAAATATTTAGACATACGTATATGATGGGGACATGTACTGCATAAACATAGCATGTTAGAGTTTGACTTTTAGCACCATTAAATTAAAAGAATTTTAAATATAATAAATAAATAAGAGGGATTTAAAACTCATGTTAATTTCAGGACACCCTCGGGAACAATTACCCATGCTGTAGCAGTCAGAACAGACACATCTCATTTACATTTCCTCATTAATACTGATTAATACAGCTTAAATTGGAATTCTTTGTTCAGGTCAGTTTCACTCCACAGATATTTCACTCTTTTTCGACTGTATAAACACACTTGCAATTATATCCCAGCTTTAATGGGATCGGTCAAAAACCTGTATTTCGTCTATTCTTAAATATCTTAAACAAATTTAGAAGATTTATTTAAGAGTTATTTAAAAGTGATACATAGAGTCATATGGACCACTTCTATAGTGCTTGACAGCTTAAAAAATTGTACTTTATTGGGTGAACTTCCTTTAACCTTAATTTTAAAACTACTTTCATGTTATTGTTAATGGTCAGGATTTTATTTTTGTATTATGTTTTAATCATTTATTTTACTTCCTTCTAATATACATGTGTGTGTGTGTGTGTGTGTGTGTGTGTGTGTGTGTGTGTGTGTGTGTGTGTGTGTGTGTTATATATATACACTCACCTAAAGGATTAGGAACGCCATACTAATACTGTGTTTGACCCCCTTTCGCCTTCAGAACTGCCTTAATTCTATGTGGTATTGATTCAACAAGGCGCTGAAAGCATTCTTTAGAAATGTTGGCCCATATTGATAGGATAGCATCTTGCAGTTGATGGAGATTTGTGGGATGCACATCCAGGGCACAAAACTCCCGTTCCACCACATCCCAAAGATGCTCTATTGGGTTGAGATCTGGTGACTGTGGGGGCCATTTTAGTACAGTGAACTCATTGTCATGTTCAAGAAACCAATTTGAAATGATTCAAGCTTTGTGACATGGTGCATTATCCTGCTGGAAGTAGCCATCAGAGGATGGGTACATGGTGGCCATAAAGGGATGGACATGGTCAGAAACAATGCTCAGGTAGGCCGTGGCATTTAAAAGATACCCAATTGGCACTAAGAGGCCTAAAGTGTACCAAGAAAACATCCCCCACACCATTACACCACCACCACCAGCCTGCACAGTGGTAACAAGGCATGATGGATCCATGTTCGCATTCTGTTTACGCCAATTTCTGACTCTACCATCTGAATGTCTCAACAGAAATCGAGACTCATCAGAGCAGGCAACATTTTTCCAGTCTTCAACTGTCCAATTTTGGTGAGCTCTTGCAAATTGTAGCATCTTTTTCCAACTTGTAGTGGAGATGAGTGGTACCCGGTGGGGTCTTCTGCTGTTGTAGCCCATCCGCCTCAAGGTTGTGCGTGTTGTGGCTTCACAAATGCTTTGCTGCATACCTCGATTGTAACGAGTGGTTATTTCAGTCAAAGTTGCTCTTCTATCAGCTTGAATCAGTCGGCCCATTCTCCTCTGACCTCTAGCATCAACAAGGCATTTTCGCCCACAGGACGGCCGCATACTGGATGTTTTTCCCTTTTCACACCATTCTTTGTAAACCCTAGAAATGGTTGTGCGTGAAAATCCCAGTTACTGAGCAGATTGTGAAATACTCAGACCGGTCCGCCTGGCACCAACAACCATGCCACACTCAAAATTGCTTAAATCACCTTTCTTTCCCATTCTGACATTCAGTTTGGAGTTCAGGAGATTGTCTTGACCAGGACCACATCCCTAAATGCATTGAAGCAACTGCCATGTGATTGGTTGATTAGATAATTGCATTAATGAGAAATTGAACAGGTGTTCCTAATAATCCTTTATATATATATATATATATATATATATATATATATATATATATATATATATATATATATATATTCAATTCAATTCAATTCAATTCAAGTTTATTTGTATAGCGCTTTTCACAATACACATTGTCTCAAAGCAGCTTTACAGAAAGTGCATTTCAGAAATGTACAAAGAAAAATACAGTTAGTTAATCATGTATAAATTTAGGCATAACATATCGCCGGTGTTTAGTCGTCTCTTCACAGGCGTCGAGTCGTCTCTCCACCGGCGTTTAGTCGTCTCTCCACAGGTGTTGGGGCATCTGAAGTCTTCGTGAGAGGCTGGATACAAACTGGAGCTGACGAACGCTATTTACCTCGGGACTAGCGTCCCGAGATAACAGCAGAAAGACAGATGGGAAATAATTAGCATAGCTGATGTTCATAATATTAATGCATTCGAACTGATTCAGAAGTAGTATAAAAGGTAAGCATTAAGTGAATGCTTGGTTAAAGAGATGCGTCTTTAATCTAGTTTTAAACTGGGACAGCGAGTCTGAGTCTCGAACAATATCAGGAAGGCTATTCCAGAGTTTAGGAGATAAATGTGAGAACGCCCTCCCTCCTTTAGTAGACTTAGATATCCTAGGAACGACCAGAAGCCTCGAATTTTGTGATCTTAAAGAGCGCGATGGATTGTAGGGCGATAGAAGGTCTGTTAAATACACAGGAGCTAAACCATTTAGAGCTTTATAAGTCAATAGTAATACTTTGTAATTGATACGGAACTTAATAGGTAACCAGTGTAGAGATGAAAAAATTGGTGTTATATGATCATATTTTCTTGATCTAGTAAGAACTCTAGCGGCTGCATTTTGGACTAACTGTAGTTTGTTTATTGAGGATGCAGGACAACCAGCTAATAAAGCATTACAGTAATCTAGTCTCGAGGTCATGAATGCATGAACCAACTTTTCTGCATCTGAAACAGATAGCATGTTACGTAGCTTAGCAATGTTTCTAAGGTGGAAAAAGGCTGTTCTTGTAACATATGAGATATGATTTTCGAAAGTCAAGTTGCGGTCTAGTATAACACCCAGGTCTTTTACTGTAGTGGATAGAGTAACAGGACATCCTTCTAAATTAAAGTTGTATTGTAAGGGATTTTGTGGGTAGTTTTTTGGACCAATAAGTAATACCTCCGTTTTATCTGAATTTAATAGCAGGAAATTACACGTCATCCAGCATTTTATATCTTTTAGACACTCTGTCAAGTTAGATAAGTTAGTGTTTTCATCTGGTCGTGATGAGATATATAATTGAGTGTCATCAGCATAACAGTGAAAACTAATTCCATGTTTTCTTATAATATTACCAAGTGGCATCATATATATTGAAAATAGCAGAGGGCCTAGGACAGATCCTTGCGGCACTCCATAGTCTACTGATGTTATCTTTGATTTTTCCCCATTTAAACAGACGAAATGGTAACGGTCTGATAAGTACGATCTAAACCAGCTTAATGCCTGTCCCTGAACACCAGTGTAGTTTTGTAGTCGATCTAAGAGTATTTTATGATCTATAGTGTCGAACGCGGCGCTAAGATCAAGTAGAACTAGTATTGAGATATAGCCTTGGTCAGAGGCTAAGAGTAAATCATTTGTAATTTTAACTAGCGCAGTTTCTGTGCTATGATGCGGTCTGAATCCCGACTGAAATTTTTCGTAGATATCATTTTTTTGCAAGAAAGAGTACAATTGAGCGGACACAATTTTTTCTAGTATTTTAGACATAAATGGAAGATTTGAGATGGGTCTGTAATTTGCTAGGTTATTTGGATCTAATTGCGGTTTCTTAATGAGAGGTTTTATTACTGCCAGTTTAAATATTTTTGGAACGTGACCTAAAAATAAAGACGAGTTAATAATATTGAGAAGAGGCTCTTCCACTACAGGTAACACTTCTTTAAGTAGTTTAGTGGGTATTGGATCTAATAAACATGTTGTTGGTTTAGATGCAATGATTAGTTTATTTAGTTCTTCCTGTCCTATAGTTGTAAAGCGGTGTAGTTGTTCTAGAGAGGCCATAATTGAGGCCGAGTCATAAGACACCATAGAGGATTGTACATTTACAATTGTGTTTCGGATGCTTTCTATTTTCTCATTGAAGTAATTCATAAAATCATTACTACTATATTGTAACGGAATATTTTGCTCTGGAGATGTCTGATTATTTGTTAGTCTAGCCACGGTGTTAAATAAAAACCTTGGATTATTTTGGTTATTTTCAATTAATTTGCGGATATGCTCAGCCCTGGCTGATTTTAGAGCCCTTTTATAACGTGACATACTGTCTTTCCACGCGATTCTGAAGACCTCTAAATTAGTTCGTTTCCATTTACGCTCTAAGTTACGAGTTTCTCTCTTGATAGCATGCGTAGCACTGTTGTACCATGGTGTTTTAGTTTTCTCTCTAACCTTTTTTAATCTAATTGGTGCAACAATATCTAGTGTACTAGAGAAAATGTTGCTCATACTGCTAGTCATTTCCTCTAGTTCATCTGTTTGTTTGGGTTTACTGAGCAGCTGAGATAGATCAGGTAAGCTATTTGAGAATCTATCTATAGTGGTTGGAAGGATTGTTCTGCCTGGTCTATAACGTGGTGCAACATGACAAATTTCAGCAGTGCGTATTATGCAAGTTACCATGTAATGATCAGTGAGATCGTCACTTTGCGGTATAATATCTATATCGGTTGGATCGGTTCCATATGAAATAATTAAATCTAGTGTATGATTTAGCCGATGAGTGGGACCACTGACGTTTTGCTTCACCCCAAAAGAGTTTAATAGATCTCTAAACGCAGCCCCTAACGCATCATTTGTATTATCTACGTGTATGTTAAAGTCGCCAATAATTATTGCTTTATCTACATTGACCAATAGGTCTGAGAGAAAGTCTGCAAAATCTTTTAGGAAATCAGTATATGGCCCTGGAGGTCTATATACGGTAGCCAATGCTAGAGATAATAAGGATTTCTTTCTTACATCTAAGAGCGTAACATTTAGCACAAGTACTTCAAACGAATTAAACCTATGACAAGTTTTCTGAGTAACATTAAGAATATCTCTATAGATTGTTGCAACACCGCCGCCACGACCGATCAGACGAGGCTCATGCTTATAACAGTATCCTGGTGGAGTAGACTCATTTAGACCGAAATAATCATTTGGTTTAAGCCAGGTTTCAGTAAGGCACAGAACATCGAAATTATTATCTGTGACCATTTCATTTACAATAACCGCCTTAGGTGTGAGCGATCTAATGTTTAGAAGACCTAGCTTTAGAAATTGTTTTTGTTCACTGATATTTAGATTTTCTGGTTTAATTACAATAATATTCTTGCTAGATCTTACAGTAGATTTGTTGTTTGGCTTCACTAAGCGAGGAATAGACACAGTTTCTATATAATGTTCTACATTGGTACTTATATCAATTAAGTTGGGACAGCAAAGACTATGATTTGGACTTTGACTTACTAGTCAGATGGTGTGTAGCGTCTTGGAGATGTTGTCCGACAGAACAGCCGCTCCGACTCTGCTGGGGTGCAGACCATCAGGACGGAAGAGCCTAGGTCGCTCCCAAAACAGATTCCAATTATTTACAAAGAGCAGTTTCTGTTCATTACACCATGACATTAACCATTCATTTAAAGCAAATAATCTACTGAACCTTTCTTGTCCAAGTCGGTAAGTGGGAAGCAGTCCAGACACGACGATCGTTGCTCTAGGCGATGTGCTGCGTACCGTCTCGATCAGGCTCCTGTAGTCCTTCTTCAGAACCTCCGTCTGCCGCAGCCTGATGTCATTCGTCCCCGCGTGCAGCACGACAGCTCCGACGCGCTCGTCACCGTTCAGGATCTCGGGAACCTGCGCAGCGACATCAAGAACACGAGCACCAGGAAAGCAGTGAGTGCGCACCTTACCTTTACCCGAGGTAGCACGGACATGGCGGACCATGGAAGTGCCGATGATCACGGCGTCGTCGCGTTCCGACTCGCGAAGAGGGGAGAAGCGGTTCCGGGTGGAGATCTCGAAGACCGGGAGGGGCGGAGAGGTTCTTGCTCTGGTCCTGGCTCGTGTCGTGACCCAGGGTGCAGGAGTGATTGAAGGCAGAGATGATCGCGTCCTCCTGGGCAGAGAAACGCACGGAGTAGACGAAGTCGGAGTCAAAGTCACAAAGTTACTAACCACTGACTTGTGAGCATCGGCGCGTGATGTTTCAAGCGCTGATTGCCGATCTCGCAGCTCGGCTTGCTTCTCCAGCAGAACACGAATCTGCTTCTCCACCGACTCCAGCTCCAGTCGTACCGAAATCAGCTCGAATGTGTCCTCACCTGCACTCAGAGGTAACGTTAGACACACATCCGATATGTTCGCCATTATAACAGATGAACAGTAAATTAGTAGTAATAGTAATCAGTAAAGCAATCCGATTGTTTTTTTTTTATTGTTTTTTTATAAGGAATAGTATCGAGGATAAGTTCACATGATATAAAAATAGAAAGTGCCTGTTTACAATTGAGTGGTAAAGAAGAAAATTAAGGATTAATGAATCAATTCGACGGAGCTCCAAACACAAACACAGACCGCACGCGCATGTGCTTATGCCCCGTTGATGCAGGCTCTAAGCACAATCAACGTGTGTCTGTACTTTCAGAGAAGCTTTCAGAGAAACGGGTGTAAAAGATGAGACGACGCTCGAATAGGCGCGAGGCCACGCGTGAAATGCTAGCGGGCTAAAGGCTAGTAGCCGAGATTCGGAAAGTTGGATCTAAGTAGCGATATCAAAGCAATCCGATTGTTTTTTACAAGGAATATTATCGAGGATAAGTTCACACGATATAAAAATAGAAAGTGCCTGTTTATAATTGAGTGGTAAAGAAGAAAATCAAGGATTAATGAATCAATTCGACGGAGCTCCAAACATAAACACAGACCGCACGCGCATGCGCAGTTAAATGGCCAGTAAAACATTATATATATATAATGTTTTTTGTAATTTCACTATAAATTCATTACTGTATGTGTATACACACATGCATACATATCACCCAAACATGTGATCCTTCTAAAAGCACAGCCACGCAAATAAACATGCTGTTAAGTTTTATCTATGGAATAGTTTAGAACTGAAGGAGTTTATTACGAGACGATGTGTGTTGTTCTATTTTACACTCAAATAAAGCTTCTGGCAGGCCGTAATAGCTGCGCTGATGAATGGCTTGAGATTACTGCCAGCTCATGATTGTCACTTAATTCCATTAATATTTCATTCCACTTTCAGTGGAGTTAAACCGGGTCACGGATGTGTCAGAAAAAACTGTGCCAAGAGACTGTACAATGGAAAATCCACAAGCAAATATTAAAAAATGTAACCTGTTAAATTTACCCTGTCTGTTCATTATTTCATTAGACCAGAGAGACTAAAGAGCTTGTTCACTCAAAATTTAACTTGAGTCATTTACACGCCCTCATTGTTCCAAACACATATGAATTGAATTACTTTCATTGGGTACAAATACAGGGTATTGGATATTCACCAAAAAATGAATATTCTGTCATCATTTACTTACCCTCAAGTTGTTCCAACCCTTTATGAGTTTATTTCTTCTGCTGAAGATATTTAAATGAATAAACAGTTGATGGGCCCCATTGGAAAAAATACTATGGAAGTCAATGGCTACCGTTAACTGTTTGGTTACCGACATTCACGAAAATAATCTTCTTTCGTGTTCAGCAGAAGAAAAAAACTAACAGGTTTGGAACAACTCGAGGGTGAGTAAATGATGAATTTTCATTTTTGGGTGAACTATCCCATTAAAAGTGTATTTTTTCCCTTTCTACTGTCTTTGACGTCATCGCTCAGGGGTGCATGTCCCGAAAGCATCGTTAGCCAACTATGGTCGCGAATTCCGTCGTTATCAGCATAGTTCAACGAGTCTGTGTGTCCCGAAACCAAATGACAGCTCTCGAGCTGTGGTTAGAATCATAGTTTACATGACGTGTGGACTGAATACATCCTTATCTTGAGCAAAATAAGCAAGCTGACCTTCAGTACAACCCGTGTTTTTTATTTAGAATACATTCAAATGTCATTTACGTCTTTTAGTTTGTCAAGAGATTTAAAGCACCATTTTTGAAGACTGCGCATGTGCGAATGTGCTCTAAGAACCATAAGAACGTGCCTATGATTGAGTCTGGAAATAAAGCAAAATAGCTGTGAAGAATGAGAAATAGTCCCATGCCATACAGATGCCATGTCTGTAATTTAAATCAAAACATCTTATGTTAATTCGATCTCAAACTGTTTCGTTAAAAGAAGTTATTACTCCACCGTCAATGGATTTGGGAAACAGTCATGACTAGCTAGTTGTTTTCTTCAACGATGCATCGTACCATGGTAGTGAAGCAGCGAGTTACGTCGTTGTGTGGGAAACACACTCGAGGATATAAGTGAAGGATAGTGTGCATTCATGTGATGCCATCATCCAAACACAGTTATAATGACATCATGTCCTTTAGCTCAAAAACTTTCCTCAGTCCTTCAAAATGATAAGCTCCTTTGAGCTCAGGGGTAAGGTTCTGCTCCCTTAAACAGGGGAACACAGTGTTCCTGTGGAGAAGTTTTCAGCAATGATCTTAGAATTCGAGTGCTGGACTTTTCTCTGACAAACACTGCCAAGCTTCACGGCCTGGGTGCTTTCTGTACCGGCGTGGTGCCAGCGGCCACAGTGGATTCGACAAGAGCTGAACATTACTCACCACAGAGCAGAGCACTCTGGGGGAAAAAACGAGGTACTCTAACCGAGTAAAAATAAGTGTAATTGATGTTTCTTGTTAGGTTCGGTTTCTGAGAGGACCGATATCTTCATCTTCTCAGTTAATGGCAGGTCATTTGTAGGGCAGGAACTGAACGTAGGATCATTAACACCCTAAACTCCTGCCTGGTATCTGCAGACTTATGCGATCCACTCAGTTATTATTAGTGTGAACTAAAACTAAAGCTGTTAAAAAATGTTTTGTTGAATGAAATTAATCTGAAATAGAATTTAAATATTAGACGAAAAACTTCGATTGTGCGATTGTGCGAATACAATCTGCGATTGATTGGTGCCGTTTACTAGCATTTTAAATACGTTTTATGGTATTTTAAAGGTTCCTAATTTTGTTTTCTCCTACAATACATGCATCCATGGTCAAAAAATACTTTTCTCATAAATTAATATACATTTCAGCATCACCTCTTTTGTCACAGTGTCTGAAACGGTTCGATAAAGGATTCAGTCTCTCTAAACCCCGCCTTTCTGAGAGCCTGCTCTGCTCTGATTGGTCAGAAGGCCCAGTTGTGATTAGCTACACTGTTTGAGGGTCAAAGTAGATGTTGTTCACAGACTGAATGCAGACCATAGGCTGGCATTATGCATATTTGTTACGTAGGTTTGTGCAGGAAGTATACATTTCAATGAATATGATTTTCTGTTTAGATCTACATTTACAAGATTTGCTATGAAATCATATGATCTATTTGAGTCACTTTGGTGTATTAACAAAATTGTATTAATGCTGGCTTTTTTTATAGCACTGTGACTGGCACAGATTATGAATATAAAAAGTTAATGTGCAGCACAAATGTTTGAAACGAATCAGCTCAATGTGGAAATCAATCATCAAATCGACGTAACAAATGAACTTGTTCACAGCACAGGTTTTATTGATGGCGTTCCTGCCAAGTAATTGGCGAATCATTCAAAAGTATTGCTATGAAATAGTGAAGCTTTCAGTCTCTCTCACATGGACTGCCTTGATTTTTCTTCATTTTCATGTTATGATATACCTATTACAGAGGCGCTAGAATAGGCAATTACCGGTAGCTTAAAGTCACCATAAAATCTTTTTTTATGGAATATTGCAGTATTTATTTTAAATTATTTATCTTTGCTAATCATATATTTTTTTTTCAAAATAACTTCCCTTTCCTTTTGCAGCAACATTTCTTTTCTTCTCTGATGATGCGTTTACTGGCACGAGGGCGGGGCAACCTGTCGCTCACATGAGATCCACCAATAGCAAGCCACAACCATCCAATCAATTCCCCATGAACAAAATCAAGTCCCGTCCCATTTCTCTTGTCCGAGAAGCCGCTTCACTCTGATATACACCACAATAGGGAAGAAAACAACTTCTACTTCATTCAACATTAAACTCCTGTTTTCTCTCTCAGGTCAACTACTCCAAGACTGAACAACACTGTACAACTATACTTACACCAAATATTACGACAGAAAGCACAAACATACACGACCCTGCACGAACTCTGGAGATGTGCATGTGTTCATGAGTTAATTAGCCCGCTCTCCAGCCTGTTACTGAAGTCTGTCCTCTCGTTAATACATCAGGGTTAACAAACCCTTCTGCCCCTTTAATTACTCCACTAATATAGCTGGATCATTTCATTACGCATTTATGATGGAGATACACGCAGACGAGTGCGTTATCTTTCCTGTCCCAGTTCTCATTTAGGTAACAAAGCCGAAAAGGCAAACAAAGGATTTCTTATAATATCATTTGATTCGTTTTGCTATCACAGCCTTGTATAATAAAGTACAATATTTATTTTTTCAATATTTTTAAATTATTTATCACAAAAATGACCTATCAGACATGTTTTTCATATCAGCTGAAAATTAATTTGCTGTAGACATTTTAACAGTCGCATTAACTTGAGGTTTTTATTTAATGAGGATCCTTAGATGACCTGGGATCTTTCCTAAATGGCATTCAATAGGATTAGTGTGTCCTGAATCATAGTACACTGAAAATACCCAGCCAAATGTCAACAGCACACTATTTCTGATATTTTTGCAAATATCACTCAGAATCGACATGTGCCACAGAAAAGCAGTTTGTGAAGATTCCACTTTGACTTCGATTTGTATGTGCCACTTTTAAGGTTGTAAGTATCTTTATTTCTGGATAAAGTCTTCACATTCGAGTTTCTGTTTTACATTTTTGTTGCTGCATGGTCAAACCAGAGAGCGTTTTATCAAATAACTCTTTTCAAATGAACTTTCAGCTGTAAATGAAATGAAGGCCTGTAATTGTGCACAGAAGCCATGTGACTGTTTCATCTTATTTAGAGAGTGGCTCGGAGTCATTAAGAGATGATTTGAAGTTATTAAATTGTGTCAGCGCTAACTAGCTCTTTCAGAAAGCGCTCTCTGATCAGAAGACCAAAACATTACTGTAGAAATTACACAAATTAATCACAGTATGCCTTTAAAGGCCTAATATTTAGCATTTTATGAATTCATTTATTTTGAATTAAGAAGACATGCTTTGCTCCTCACACTAACCTACTTTGGCTTTAGAAGACTTTGAATATTTATTTTCATGTTTAGTTTGTCCATTAAGAAAGGTCTCCAGACTGCGAGGTAAAAAAAGAAAAGAAAAAAAAAGTGACGATTTAAAATCTAGATAGGAAAATAATGGTTACGACAGATATAATTTCACTCACCAGTGTTTTCTGAATGTACATGTAAAGGCGTGATCACATTAGTAAAATATTGCATGCAAAGAAATTATTTTCAAACCAAGCCGCTGTTAATTGGTCTTGCAAGGAGGTTATTCAGCGATAACAACTGGCTGCATGTACTTTATCCCACTTATAACACAGCAATTTGCCACATAAGTCACTAATAAGATATGAAATATTGACTTGAGTTTTAATATTTTATTAGCTCTTTAAATGCAAAGCTTCCATGAAGAAAGCAGTTGCTAGCAAGTGGCAAGTTGTGTTAGGCTAGCGCGAGTCAATGGTATCTGCTAGCCTGCCATTAAATACAGTTTTACCCACTCCACAGTACACCAAAAGCAAATAAATGATAACGCCAGACTCTCGATGTAAATGTCTGTTGAGAGAATAATGTTAGAAATCAAACTACTCTTGCATTTCAATGATCGCATTACTTTTACAGGAACTAGTTTCTCAGCAGCGGTGGATTTTTACTTCACTCCGGTTAGTAGTACTGCGCCGAAAAGTAAACACAGAACAGAAGCGCACTACAGTCGGGACGTCTAGTAGTAGCCTTGAACAACGAAATTGAAACATTTGATTGTAAACGAAGGAATTGGCAACATAGTGCAAATTGTAAAAATAAACCAAATAGATGGTCACCAAAAAGTCTGGTTCTCTCACTTGCCTAGGTAACTTAATATCCCTCCGCCGCTGCTGTAGACTTTCTAATAAATACAGGGAACAAAGTATGACTATTGCAATGCGATGAAAGGGTAGTTTGATTTCTAACCTTATTCTCTCAACAGACATTTACATAGAGAGTCTGGCGTTATCATTTATTTGCTTTTGGTGTGCTGTGGAGTGGGTAAAACTGTTTTTAATGGCAGGCTAGCAGATACCATTGACTCGCGCTAGCCTAGCACCGGTGAACTATGCAACTGGAAGGACTGGATGAACATTTTTGAAAACTGTCTCCACTGATAAATAACACCCAGGCTAACTTGGAAATGAGGTCCGATGTCCAAAATCCTGAACCACCCCTTTAAAGAGAGAGCCCTCGATACGCGGGTGACATAATTAAATAACTGTAAGCAAAAAAATATAACCGTTCCTAGCAACTCTGACTTGGGATAAGCCTGTGTTATCAGTTTTTACCGGTTGTTATCGGGAATAACATACCGCTGGATGGCACGATTGACCAATCAGAATCAAGTATTCCACTGAGATGTGTAATAAACACCACTAAAATTCTATAAATGGTTTTCAGTGTTGCTGTGGGGACTTTTTTTTCTTAGCCTGGAGTCACAGTAGATACTTTGATCTTAGAGCATCAGGAAAGTGGCATTGAGAGGTGTTATCTGCACTACACAATGTGTTTCACTGTTTAAATACAGGATGTGTGTATAAAAGCAGAACTGCTCTAGGTAGCTGTTATTCTGTTAGGACTAAGAACTGTGGGATGTGGACGACTGTTGGGGAAATTAAATTTGCTGGGCTACGGGGGACATTACATCAATATCGCTCCGCTCTCCGCTGAACACAAACCAAATCAAACTGGTGCCATGCACACACATACACACATTCGCTGAAAGAGACAGACCGTGAAAACAGCAGACAGGGCACCAGGTCATTCTGTTCCAGGTCAGACCAGAGAAAATGTACTTTTATCTGAGGAAAATGTGTCATCGTAAAGTACTGCAGTTATAAAGCTCCCCATTTGAATCCCAGCAGCATGAGCGACATCACAGAAACCTTCTCAGTGTGTGTGGTGTCCTGAATGCCACAGCAATAAGAGACGCTGTGAAACCTGCATTTCACAGTCTCTCTCGAAGAATAATCAATTCGAAATATTCACATTTTATCAAGGAAACGGGACTGTTGGTATTGGAGCATATGATTTGGTCTATTGAGTACTTATTATATTCAGGCTCCGTGAGAAAATAAATAACAAATATGAGCTCATGCATGTCTGGAATGTTTCTTCTAGACATCACAGATATTAAATGGAGAGAAAATTACTTCTTAGATGTTCCTTCTGAGAAAAAGACCCCAGTAATCTCACATGTGTCTCCTCTGAGGTGCTCTTAATGTCTCTGGCTGTGCTCAGATTTGACAAAGTACCAAAATCTGCAATTAAAAGTCAAAAATGTTTTATATTCGTACTGTATGTCAACTTTTATCTCATTTGTGTCAGTTTTTATTTCCCATAGGATGGTTTGAAGAAAATTCTGAAGTTGAATTTTTTTTAACGATATAACGGAAACCTCTGAACATTGAAAACTTAATGTAATAAAGAATTTCAATGAAGTCGGGATAGTGGGAGAATCGTGATCTCTATTTGAAAAAAAAAAAAAAAAAAAACGTGATTCTCAATTTATCCAGAATCGTGCAGCTCTAAAGACAAGTCACAGAAAAAAAAAAGACCTTCCCGGTCATCCGGGAATCCGACGTATCTCCTCGTTGTGAGTTTTAGTTAGGCTCAATTTAGTAAGTGTCATTTGGCGGAGGCCAGGAGCAGCCAATGGGAAAAGCAGGTCAGGCGGAAAACAGGCAGGATGTAAATTTGAGTGTCAGGGAGAGAAATGGCGTGTATAGCCGCACGAGCAGAAGATCCGCTCGACAGGAACCACAGGAACCGGGCCAAACAGACACACGACTCCCAAAATAGAAGCATCCAGAGCTGAAAATCCAGGCCTGCAGGAGATTCTCACCGTCAGGAGAGCTGGAGATCGACTGCGAAACTCTAATTATGTCTCTCTCTCTGTCTGTCTCTCTCGTTTCTCATCACAGTTCAGGCTCCATTTCCATACTATCCTTGAGAACTGTCAGCTTTAATGGTAATTAGTGGTATTTTCCAAGGTAAGAATCACTATTACTGTTCCTCATGTGAAAGATTTGAACGAACACAGAAGTATTAACCTTGTGCTATTTATAAATGATCTGCAGGTTTTCATCTACATTAATTCATTTGAAATATGTCCAAATAGGTTGTTGACCACTGTTATAAAGATTTGGTGGGCTTTTTTTGTTTTTGTTTTTTTGACTTGGGCCATGAACACAATCACTCAAACACCCACACCAAGCAACTGCACAGTTACACACCAACACAGAAAAGAAAAAGAAAAAAATGGGCAAAGAGCCTTAAACCTGCATAGCAACAGACTCAATACCATTTGGATTACTTTAGCACTGCATAGCAACCCCTTGGAAAACACCTTAGCAACATTTAGTGCTCTTTACCTATACCATGTATACAACAGCATAGCAGCAACCAAACATATTTTTGTGCACTTTAGCGACACAACACCCTGGCGAAAACCCACAACACTTTAGCAACTGCAAAGCAACATGCTAAAAAACATTAAAGCTACACTGTGTGATTTTTACCCCCATCTAGTGGTGAAAAGGTATATGACCATCCAGTGAATATGAGTTTCTGTTCCTCTCAATTCCGATTTCGTTTTAACTCCTACGGTGGCCAATGTAGTCCAAGATTAACATGGCTTCCAGTTCGAGTGTTAGGCAGTTCGAGTGCTAACCCACGCCTGTTAAAACGAAGCTTGAATTAACGGGGTATGTCCCTCTTTGGCTAATGTACTTTCAAGATGGAGGGGCAACATGTCGACCGACATTAGAACCCCTTACCCGTATGTATTTTCAATGGCATATTATACACTCACGAGAATACTTTATTACTTGAACGAAGTAAATATACATTAATGAGCACATATATTTTTGAAAGAACTAAGTGTTTTTAGCTAAGAATAAACTAAAAAAGTTACACAGTGTAGCTTTAAGTGCCCTTTACAGCGACACCCTGACAAACTGATTATCAACATTATAGCAACGTCCTGGCAAACACCAACAATACTTTAGAAACTGCATATCAACACCTGGTAACCACATATGCATGAACAACAAACAATTTGGTGCTTTTTAGTAGTAATTGAGTGCTATACAGCAAAACCCAGGCGAATACACTATAACACACTA